>APFE030772635.1:0-58517 GCA_000404065.3 Pinus taeda | reverse complement strand
AAACCTGTGCCATAATGCCAACAATCTCCCCCTTTGGACTTGATGGCAACCCCAAGATCCTCAAAGTCATTCTCCCCCTTTGTCATCAAGGGCAAAGGGTTGTGCTCCCCCTGAGTACATGCTAAAATCTCTGCTTTGCTGTGCTGACCAAGCTCCCCCTGACTTGTAGACAAGATCTGCAAAAAGATGTTCTTCAAGAAGAACCATGACTTATACATCATAAGAGACCTTCCTATCACCAACAGACTCTATACATACATCTATCACCAAACCAAGTGGGGATACACCAGAAATTTACATAAGACAACCAAGTTCATTACATCATTCATCCCAGGCATAGTGGGGAAACCAAAATAGGCCGTTACATGACCTTGACAATAAACGATATACATGACATAGAGACGAAATAGCAAGACTTATGAAAGTGATTAATGACTGATATCAGCAGCAACTGTCAATCACTTTACAGATCAGCAACCATGTTTTCCTTCTGTTCTCCTTTTGCAGCTGATCCACCTGGACCCAAAACAGCTTGTGTACTCGAACCAAAAGCTTCTAATGTAATGCCAACAATGCATTATCAGAAGTTTATCTACTCCCCCTGAACCTGTGCCAGATGGTCTCTGTCAGACCCATATCAGACTCTCTTCAACCAGAGTCTGTCCCCACTGATTTCCTTCAAACCATCATATACGCGACTATATCTGCATAAACCGGCGTATGTACGGAGATCCTCCTCATGCAACTCGCATACAACCATATTTCTCTGAAACAGACAGGTTTCAACAGCAAGATGATGCATCAACTACCCCCAGCTTCTATCTAAGGTATTAAGATGTCTCCCTGGGTAGTGGTTTGGTGAAAATATCAGCAACTTGTTCCTTGGAGGGAACATATTC
Source organism: Pinus taeda (assembly GCA_000404065.3). NCBI lineage: Eukaryota > Viridiplantae > Streptophyta > Pinopsida > Pinales > Pinaceae > Pinus > Pinus taeda. The sequence continues at coordinate 57,618 of APFE030772635.1, read as the reverse complement.
CAATTTGACCTTTTGTTCCAACACTTGTTCCCGAAGAAAGTGATACTTGATCGGTATGTGCTTGGTCTTTAAATGCATGACTAGGTTCTTTGAAATGCTGATTGCACTTGTATTATCACATAAGTTGGAGATAGGTGGAGTACAAGTGATTTGAAAATCCTGCAAAGTTTGCATCATCCAAAGGAGTTGTGTGCAAAAAGATGCAGCAGCCACATATTCCACTTCAGTTGTAGATAAAGCAATCGAACTATGTTTCTTGCTGAACAAAGATACTAATCTGGAACCCATAAAGAATGCACCACCACTAGTGCTTTTCCTGTCATCCACGCTTCTAAGCTAATCTGCATCTGTATAAGCATGAAGAGTGAGATTTGTATCTCTAGGATACCATAGGCCATAGTTTTGAGTTCCTTGAAGATACTTGAAAATTCTCTTTACTGCCTGAAGATGAGTTTCCTTTGGATTTGCCTTAAATCTTCCAACCATTCCCACTGCATGCATGATGTCTGGTCGGGTACCTGTTAGATAGAGCAGACTTCTAATCATGGATCTATAAGTTGGTTGATGCACTGCTACTGATTCATCATTTGCACTGAGGCTGCATCCTGTAACCATAGGGGTACATACTGGTTTCGAATCTTCCATGCCATACTTCTTCAAAATCTGCTTGAGGTACTTGGTTTGAGATAAAAAGATACCGCCTCCATTTTGTTGGATTTGTAATCCAAGAAAATATGTCAGTTCTCCAAGCAAGGACATTTCAAATTCTTTCTGCATTACCAAGGCAAAGTTCTGACTCATAGCTTCTCCATTGCTGCCAAAGATGATATCATCAACATACACAAAAAGTATTAGTAATTTGTTATTTTCAATTTTTATATAAAGATTGCTATCTACTGATCCTTTTGAGAAACCTTGTTGATGAAGATATTTGTCCAAACAATAATACCAAGCCCTTGGAGCTTGTTTAATACCATAGAGAGCCTTCTTAAGTCTGCATACAATATTTGGATCATTTCCAAGGATGAATCCATCTGGTTGCTCAATATACACTTCTTCTTCTAAGTCTCCATTCAAAAAAGCTGATTTCATGTCCATTTGAAATACTTTGAACTTTTGAAAGCTTGAGAGAGTAAGGAACATTCGGATGGCCTCAAGTCTAGCAACGGGAGAAAAAGTTTCTTCAAAGTCTATTCCTTCTTGTTGAACATACCCTTTACAAACAAGTCTGGCCTTGTTTCTAATAACTTCCCCATTTTCATTCAACTTGTTTTTGAATATCCATTTTGTCCCTATGACATTCTTATCTTTTGGTCAGGGACCAACTCCCAAGTGTTATTCTTTTCAATCTGCTCAAGTTCTTCATCCATTGCTTTGACCCAACATTCATCTTTGCATGCTTCTTTTACATTTTGTGGTTTAGTGGAGGAGAGAAATGCCAAATAGCCTGAATCTTCTGCAATTGTTCTTCTTGTTTGTATACCTGCCTATTTCTACCCCAAAATTTGAGATTCAGGACGATTCTTCTGAACGTACCTGGATGGAGTCTTATCTTCTATCCTTATCTGTTCTTCTGGTGCCTCATGGGTTTCTTCTTCATCTTCGAAATCTTCAGATCTTACCTGCCTAGGAGTGTTTTCTTCTTCATCAACCACTACATCAATACTTTCAACAATTTTTCCAAGCCTTTTATTATAACACTTGTAAGCTTTTTTGTGGGGAGAGTAACAAAGGGAATGCCTTCATCTGCTCTAGGTTCAAACTTGCCAAGATGTTCATTAGTATTTTTTATATAGCATTTGCTTCCAAAAATTTTGAAATATTTTACTGGAGTCTCACCATACCAGAGCTCATGAGGGGATTGAGTGTTGTTCACCTGGACGTTTGTTTTGTTGAGAATAACAACTACATCAAATGCAGCTTCCCCAGAAAGTTGCGGGAGTTCCAGACTCATCAAGCATAGCACGAGCCATTTGTTGAACCGTTCTGTTCATCCTTTCCACTACTCCATTTTGCTGAGGAGTCTTGGCTGTAGAGAATTCTCTTCTTATTCCATGTTCTTCACAAAAATCGAAAAATTCATTTGAGGTAAACTCCCCACCTCTATCAGACCTGAGGCATTTAATTTTGTGATCTGATTCATTTTCAACCAAAGCTTTGAAGGATTTGAATTTTTCGAAGGCTTCATCTTTGTGCTTCATAATTCCTATCCAAACCATCCTTGAATAGTCATCAATGAATAATATAAAGTATTCTTCTCCCCGAGGAGACCTTTTCCTAGACGGACCACATACATCAGTATGGACAAGCTCAAGTGGCCTGCTCACTAATCCTTCCTTCTCAGTGAAGTTATTTCTAGTTTGCTTACCAAACTCACATGATTTTCATATTGTATTATCTGGAATTCTGATGTCTGGAAGACCACGAACTGCCTGGTATTTGCATGTTTTCCTTATCTGTGAGAAGCTTAGATGCCCCAAACTCCAGTGCCATAGCCAGTGTTTGTCATTCTTGCTCAGATAGCATTGTTGTTGTCCTTCTTTGAATATGTATAAATTATTTGGAGCTCTTATGCCTTTGATCACTGTTTCTCCTGTATCAAGATCACGAACACTACATCCATTTGATCGAAATATTACCTTTGTTCCTTGATCGCACATCTGACTGACAGTCAATAGATTATGCTTTAAGCCATCAACATACATAACATTTCTTGCTTTGAAACCTTTACCTTTTATGAGTGTAGGGGTGTCATTTCCAAATGAGACCTTCTTCTCCTTCTCCAAGGCACTATATGGATGAAGTTTTTCTTTATCACCTGTCATATGTTTCGAACATCCACTATCGATGTACCACTAATTTTCCTGCCCTTCCGCATATAAGGCTATACCACATATTTCTGGTTGTGGTTCTTTCATTCTCCATGCTCTGATATCTGAGGCTTGCTCCTTCTGAGTTGTCTGTCGAACCTACTCCTGCATTCAGAATCTTCATGTCCAAAATTATTACAAATAGAACATTCTACTTCATTTTCAAGAGCAAAAAAGTTATTGTAGGTCCTTCTCATGGTCCCAGTCATACTCCTCTGTTTTTGAGTTTCTCTAGTCATGATATTTTTGTAGGCAACACACTAAGCTACTTTGTGTTCAAATTTGTGACAAGAGAGACATTGGGCATTGAAGAAATTCCTGCGATTATTAACCCTACGGACTAAATGATTGTAGTTTTCATTGACATTCATTCTTGAGGCAAATTGAGAATGATTTACCTGTGGTTTGTTGTAGCTTCTGCTTATCCTTGAAGCAGATTGCCCCTAATTTACTTGGTGATCTCTGTTCATTCTTGAAGAGAAATGTCCCTGTTTAACCTGGTGATTTCCATTTGGCCTTTGCTCACTCCTCCTTGCTACATCAAGATAACTTTTGGAAGTGGATGGTTTCTACGCTTGAGATGTTTCTTCATTATATCCGAGACATGTCTTGATAAGAGGAGAATGTTGCACATTGATAATCTCATCTAGAGTTTCAGATCCTTTAACAAATCTAAGATTAAGAGCTTTTGTTTTCTCAATCTCTTTTCTAGGTCCCACAATTTCACATTCTAACTTTTCATGATGTTTTTCCCTTTCAGCCAGTTGAAATTGAAAAGTATCAATAATCATATTTTTCTCTTCTAAACAAATTTTGAGTTTAGAAATCTCTTCATAAAGACCTTCTTCATCTACAACATCCATAAAATCATCATCTTCAAAAGCCATTAAAAGTCTATAATTATTACCTCGTTCATCTTCATCAGTATTTAAGAGTCCATCACTGTCTTCATGAGTGTAGTAGCTTTTATTTCTTACATTCTATTTCTTGTTCCATCTAACAAGTTCCTTACCTTTGTCAAGCTTGCTTTTATGAGGACACTTGGTAGCATAGTGACCAACTCTTCCACAAGCAAAGCATTTGAAGGGTAACTTACCTCTGAATCTCCCAGCAGCCCGTTGAAGGTTCTTGACAAAATTTGATTCTTCCTCTTCTTCTGACATATGTCCTGACTCATAGTAATCTCCTTTACCTGAAGCCTTGAATGCAGCTTCTCTCCTGTCTGATGGTCCTCCTTTCCTCATTTCATAAGCGGTTAGAATTCTGTGTAGCTGCGACATGGTAATTTTTTCTAGATTCTCTTTTTCTTCTATTGCAGAAACTTTTGATTCAAACTTAGGAGACAAAGATCTTAGAACCTTTTCAACCACATCAGCCTCTTTTATTTCTTCACCCAAATTTTTCATACAAGTAACAATCTCATCTATACGAAGGAAATAGTTAGCCACGCTTTCATCATTGTACATCTTGACATTTTCATACTGAATTCTGAGGGTTTGAAGTTTTGCTCATTTTACCTGCTCATCTCCTTCATAGCTCAGCACGATCTTGTCCCATATTTCTTTTACGGTTTTATACTACATCACCTTGACGAATTCTAATTGAGATAGACCTCCTAATAGAGTGTTGACAGCCTTTGCATTTGTTTCAAACTGCTTCTTCTCAGCCGGATCTGTAGGAGTTGCTAATGGAAAAGTGTACCCTATATCTATGATATCCCAGACTTCTGTACCAAGAGATTGAAGATAGGTTGTGACTCTTACCTTCCAATAGACGAAGTTGGTCCCATCAAAAATTGGTGCCCTGGTTGATGCTTCTCTCTCGTAGTTGCTCATGATGATAGATCTTCCTTCAAGCAATCAAGCTTCTTCTGAAGGACCCACTCTGATACCAATTACTGGAAATAATACCGAGAGGGGGGTTGAATCAATATTATTTGATCAATTATTTTCTTTTTCAAACACAGAAAATATACGCTACTTCGATTAGATGAACCCGCGTATATATGCAACTTCAGATAAGGAAACCCACGTATATTATGGAGATTTATAATTTACTTTATTCTACAGATGTTGATCATTAAGTTATGCAACATAATCATATAAACAGTTACCAAGAACAGTAAAATAGATCAGTAGACAACCACACACAAGAACACAAGATATAAGGTGGAAATCCAATGTGGGTGAAAACCACCTGCTACAATTCATCTCTATCTTCTTTTTAATTAGAAACTTCATTTTACAATGATTTTGTACTGGTGTAGTCCTTTACCAGTACGCAGGCTGCTACCTGCAGAGAGCTACAACCCTCTCTCATTTTCTAGCTTCTCCTAGAAGGGAGCTATAACCCCCTTAGTTCTTGTACTAGTTGAGATACTAGTACGCAGGCTGCTACCTATAGAAGGCTACAACCTTCTCTTTCTTCCAGGGACCATGTTTCATAAATTTTAAGTCTGGATCCACAAATAACATCAAGAATTTCTACATCAACCAATCACCTTTTCACCAATCAAGACTGAATCAAAATAGACACTTCTCTAACAACTGTACCTAGATCATAATAACAGTAATCACACCCAAAATTCTGAACCCAGATCACTACAATAATCAACAGAAGCAGCTAGAACATAAATTAAGAGACGTAAACTACTTGAATATTCAGAAACCTACATGCATATGCTTTTGTTTTAAGATCAACCTGCATATACGCCCTTTTGACTTACACAAACTGTGTGTATACGCTTCTGTGCTAAGATCAACCTGTGTATACACGCTTTTGGCTTATACAAACTACGTCTATACACTTCTGTGCTAAGATTAACCTGCGTATACGCCCTTTTGATTTACAGAAACCGCGTGTATATGTGCCTTCGCTTCACTGAACCTGCGTACAAATCTATAAAGATAAACTACCCCTTCAAATGTTCAGATATTAGTTTACCCAGATTACCAGATTTATAGATCAAGAAAGTGCCACATAGAACAGATCAAAACCATAAAAAGATACTATCATTCAAGCCTTAATATTTTGACCCATCAAAATAACTTATCCTTCTCCTTGCGCTCAGGTTCCTTCTTCCTTCAGATCTAGATCTGCACCATAACCCAATCACAGTATTTCAGATCTAGCACTCTGACAGATATTCAATAATTTAGATGATCCCTCACCAAATGATCTCCTTCCTCTTTTATAGCCTTAGGCCTTTCACAATACCATGGTCCAAAACCATAACAATTCAATACCATGGACCCAATACTTGGGATCAACACTTATGACGAGATACCATGGTCCAAAACCATAGGTTCAAATACCAAGGACTAAATACCACGGACCAAAAATAAGTTCTCCCACATGTACGCGCTTTTCCTTTCATGAAAGTGCGTGTATACACATATGCGCCTTGGGAACGTCCAACCCGTGTGTATACGCGGTTTCATCAAAGTGAACCTACATATATGTCTTTTTCTTCTTTCTGAGTGCCTGAATTGTGATTTGTCACCAAAGTGAGTTGCCATCAAGGACAACACCACTGCCATGGAACCAAACCTGTGCCATAATGCCAACATATTTTAATAACCAAGACTTCTAAATTGTCAGAATTATTTGTAATCCATATTTAAAAAAAGATTCTTATAGCCTAAACCTTGAAATGCTTCATTATTATTTGTGCCAATACCAATTACCTATTGCAATATTATTAAAGTGTTCAATATATTGTATGAATTGTTTGGAAAAAAAGTTCAGGATTACTTGAATGCTTCTTCCATTCGTTGTGTATCAACATATATTTATGAAGACATAAAAAATAATAAACTATTAATGCCCATATCTGACAATGATTTGAATAAGAAAATTTGTGAACTTCATTTTTTTTATATTGTTTTCATTTTAATGGTTGTTGGTGTGGAGTATCAAGGAAGGTATTTCTTTTCATTAGAACTCAAAAGCCTTTTGTATGGGAAATTTATATAATGATAAGGATTTATAACGAAACCCGAGAAATTAATGAGAAACACTGACAATCGTCATTTCTATGTGCAGGAGGGAGGAAAAACAGAAGGTGGCCATTCCAAAGGTAAAGACAAGGATGAGCTAACTACTATCCCTTTGACAGGAGACCGGAAGCAAACTAAATCAAAATGGATGAACCCAGGAAAGGATGTGGAGATAACAACATGGAGAAGAAAAGGAAAGAAGTGACGTAGTATTAACGATTCTGCAAATCCCTCAAGATCTTAGATCCTGAGGGATCGCTATTTTATCTATTTTCTGTATCTAGATATCTCCGCCATCTTCCTTATAAAAGGGATACCACTATTGGCTACCAAGGGGACGGGTTTCATGTAATTTCTTTTAAGAAAGATCAGAACTATGATCTTTATGTTCTGTTGAAGACTTGAGTTCTTGTAATTTTATTTCATGCCTTAATAAAGACTTGTTTACTCTTTTATCTTTGAGCCTGGATCTATCTTAAGCGATATACCCCTGGAGGATAAGGGCCCGGCCCTGGAGGACACTTTCTCTTGTACCATTACGCGTGGTTTCTGTGTGGTTTGTTCATAGACGTAATCTGGTAATCTGCTATGTTTTAAGAATATTATATTACATGCTCTGTTATGTTTAACTCGTCTCATGTTCTTGAAATTTTATATTGACACTGTGTCATGTTACCAATCCTTTAAGTGTTGATTAATCTCTACAGGACACTGTCACTCCATTACAGAGTTCATTACGATTGTGTTCAGCATTATAACAAGTTATCTTGAAAGGTCTGTTTTCACATGATTATTGAATGTTATTGTTCTTCATCTTGAGATGCAATCGTATACGTTTATTTAGATCAATAACACAAGCAGATTGAGTATGTTGTGTTTCTAAGGTCTTGATCAGTAGTGTTGTTCCGTCGTGTGTGTACATATTTTAAGACTGAAGGATTGATGTTTTGATTGGAGTGATTAAATAGAATTACAGCTTGAGGAACTTCGTTACTGCTTATTTCAATTGTTGTTCCATTTCCGAATTGCTCTTCCATTTTATTTGTTGTTCCATTTCTGAATTGCTGTTCCATTTTATTTGTTGTTCCATTTATTTGTTGTTCCATTTATTTGTTTTTCCATTTCAATTGTTGTTCCATTTCCTGATTGCTAATTTGTTGTTTCTTAAGGAGAATTTCAGGTTGTAGTGAGTCCCAGCATCTGCTATTTGGCTCCTAGACCTCTGATCTGCTCCCATCAGCTATGAAATGGATGGGTTATTGCTACCGAACCCTTGGCTGATGTGTTGTTCTATTTCATTGCTATTTCCTTTACTTGTTGTTTCATTTCTATTCACTAAGGACGGTCTCAGGCTGTAGTGAGCCCCAACATCTGCTATTTGGCTCCCAGACCTCTGATCTGTTCTCATCAGTTACGGAAAGGATGGGTTATTGCTACCGAACCTTTGGCTGATGCAATACTTGGTGTGATTTGGTCTTTTGAAGTAGTTAAGTTGTAGACTCGCATTAATTTACTTTCGTAGCTTTTAAACAGTTGTACTACAAGCATTACTCTGGCAAGTGCTAAGCCTCAGACTAAGACACTCTTTGAAATAACCATATGTTCCTAGATTGACATATTAATGTGAGGTAACTAGAGGTGAAAGAGACCCTTTTTATAGCTCTACATTTTGGCGTCGTTGCCGGGGAAAGAGTGTAGCCATTTCTCTTTTTCAGAGTAGTGTACGAACCTACTAGGGAAGAATTGGGTTTTGAAAATGGAAGGTAAGAACCTACGTGCGGAGCATATAAAAGCCCTGCTCCTTTGCCCGCTTCCTTGCAGATTTGCTGCTATCTGCTTAAAACTTAGTAGTTAAATTGAGTGCATGACTAAGCAGAAAAATCCAGAGAAAAATCCCAAACCGTTACCAAAGCCAAAAAAAGCTAAGGGACCGGTGACCCTTGGTTGATCAACATTCATAGACGAAATCTATAAGAAAGCCAAATCTCAGCCTTCAGTAGGACCCAGGAAGGTTACTTCCAAACATCCTACTAGTTCCCTTCAAGCCTCAGGTTCACCATCTGAAGCCTTTGCTGAGGTGCATAGTCAGACTGACGAACAGGACTTTCAAGAAATTGAAAATTCTATTCCAAAACGACTGCAAGAAGGGAATATCAGTAATATTTGTGAAGGAGAAGGGGAAACAGGGGAAAATTGGGAGCCAAGATCTCCTCCTAGGATAACTTAGCAATTGAATAGCCCAGACAAGGGGAGCGCGGTAAAAATTATTATTGAAGACACCCTATTTCCTCAAACAAAAATCCCAGATAGAGAAAGTGCTATTAAAACTGTTCCTATTGAAAACATTCCTCCTCAACCCAGGAATACCCTCTTAGATATTCTAGAAGGTTATAGGCATATATTTGACCCAATGGCTCAAAATCCGCCAAACACCCAAACCTCTACATTACAATACCCCATAGTGGATTCCGCAGCAAATGCTCCTATGAAAGCAAACCCCCTTCAACACATTCCTACATTTCACGGACTTACATCAGAGGACCCGGTTGCATTCTTATTCGAATTTGATGTACTATGCAGGGGATATGATTACACCACTGACCCCCAGAAACTAAAATTGTTCCCCTCGACTCTAAAAGGGGCAGCTTTAAGATGGTTTATGGGATTAGGTGGTGGAGTTATAAATAACTGGGAACAAATGAAAGAATCTTTTGTAAAGAAATATCAAGACTACTGTAGGTCTAGAGAACTAAAAGATGAAATATTTCAGATGATAGCTAGACCAAACGAAACATTAGAAGAATATGTGGAACGTTTCCAGTATAATTTGCAAAGATCCCCTTATGCATCGTTGCCTTTGCCTAATAACGTGTTGAAAAAAACATTAATAAGGGGCATGAAAGAACAATGGATTGAAACATTAAACATTATGGGGAAAGGGGATATTTATCAGGAAAGTTTTGCTGACATAATTGATCTATGTATCAGGAGTTTGAGAGGCAGTACATGAATCAAACCAGCAGAACATGATCGATTTGCATGAGAAAACAAAATTATATAAGAAGGAGTAACACGTGTGGAAATTGGAAATTTATTTGAAAATTTTAAAACTGATATACTAGGAACACTAACTACACAATTGGACGTTTTGTAGGCTAAACAGAAACAAATGGAGGCAGAATAGAATTTGGAAATCTTCTGCCCCAAGTGCAGGAAGAAGCATAGCCATAAGGAGTGCCCATTAGATACAGTTCATACATGCGCCATTTGTACAAGGGATCACTCTACAGAAAGTTGTCCCTCATTACCTGGACTGAAAGCGGTATATAAGGAAGCAGAAGAAGAACCAGAGGCAGTATATCTACTCAACCAGCGTCGTCAGTGGCAGCCGTGACAAACTGGTATGTTTTCAGACCCAACTTCTTCTTTTTAGTATCCGCTGTACAATACTCAACAATATAATACATGGCAAAGTCAGTTTCAACCCCCATTTCCAAACTGGTCATCACAGTCGTACCCTTTCGCAAACCCGTGGCTAAATCAGACAAGCCAATCTGGTTGGTCGAATCCTCCTTATCCCCCACCATACTGGGAAAAAAATCCATACCCACCACAATGGACTCCCCCCACTTCACAAGGTTCAGTCTGGCAGACTAACTGGCAGAGACCAACACAGCAGCCAGTAGGAAATATTCCTTTCCCTCAACCTACACTGCCAGCTTTACAGTAAAACCCCCAATCTAATCTAAGACCCCAACTCCCAGCCTAGCCCAATCCCAATCCAAATAACAGACCGATCCAAGCACTCCAAATTTTAGAAACACCAGAAGAAGGACCCGATCTGAGGGAGTGCAATGATCTTCAGCTAAGATCTGGGCGTATTATTCAAAGAGAGGGAAATAAAATAGTTCAGATTGAAGATCAGTTACCTAGAGAACATTTGTCACAAGAAGAGGATGTAAATGGAAAACAAACTCAGAATCAAGCAACTACATCCTCTCCCCTGTTCCCAGAAGGTTTAGTCATACCTCGACCTATACGGCAACCTAATTTCAACATTCTGGGAGAATTACAAAACTTGTACATAAAAATTCCATTCCTTCAGGCCATTCAAGACATCCTGATATACGCTAAAACTATTAAGGAATTGTGCATAAAAAGACGAGAAGGAATGTAATAGATAATCCAAGAGTTCAAGTAGTCGGTACTTTATCTGACCTATTATCAGGAAAGGAAACACCTATTAAGTATGAAGACCGAGGAAACCCAATAGTAACTGTTCAAATTTATGGCCAAACCTTAACCAATGCCTTAGTTGATCTTGGAGCTGCAATCAATATATTGACCACTGCAACTTGCCAAAAGTTAGGTATTACATCTGCAGAACCCACTTCAACTTTGCTAGAATTGGCTAATCAATCCGTGGTTAGGCCTGAAGGCATACTGCATGATTTCATGGTCTCGGTTGATTCCTGGGAATAGCCAACTGATTTTCTGATAATAAACCCTAAAAGCTGACTAGATGGACATCCATTGATCTTAGGAAGACCTTGGCTTCTTACCGCTGATGCCTATATCGGCTGTCGGCAAGGGAACATGATCATAACCAAGGGGGCGGATATCAAGAATTTAGTACTATATCCCCCAGCGCAGCCAAGCATCACAATAGTTAAAACTAATAGGCACCCTGTATCATATCTTACTGACAACATTAGATCTCCATTAACTATACAAGAAGCACTAGATTTCAAAGATCAAACAGAAGATGATACCATCAGCAACTTTATTAGTCAAATTGAGCTCACATCTCGTACCTAGTGTCATATGATAAAAGCAGCATTTGATAATGAAGTAGAGGAGGAACCTCTGAAACATGCACATGACCACACAATCCATGTCACATCAGTTGCACATAGTAAAATTGTGGAAATCGAACCTGGAAAGACCTTAAACATTGACGCCGACCTTACACCCGAACAAGAAACAAAACTCATCCACATTTTAACAAAATATAAAGACGCATTTGTATGGGATTACCCTGATATGAAAGGAATTGATCCTCAATTGTGTACACACCACATCTACATAGAAAATGATGCAAGACCTGTTAGACAGCCTCAGAGAAGACTAAATCCTCATCTAAAAGAAGTAGTAAAAGCTAAGCTCCAAAAACGTTTAGATGTTAACTTCATCTACCCTATCTCTGATAGTAAATGGGTCTCCCCGTTTGTGGTGGTACCGAAAAAGAATGGGAAGTGGAGAATCTGCGTGGACTACAGAGAACTAAATAAGGCAATGCAGAAAGATCACTTTCCTCTCCCATTCATCGATCAAGTATTGGACACTTTGGTAGGGAAGAAATTCTTTTCTTTTCTCGACGGCTTTAGTGGGTATAACCAAATACAGATTGCCCCTAAAGATTAGGACAAAACTACTTTTACCTGTCCTTGGGGAACATTCGCCTACCAAGTTTTACCTTTTGGTTTATGTAATGCCCCTGCCACATTCCAAAGGGCTATCCTTAGCATTTTTGCAGATCTAATAAATGAAGGACTGGAAGTATATATGGATGACTTTACTCCATACGGAGAGGATTTTGATCCATGATTGGAAACACTATAAAAAGTCCTACAACGTTGCATAGCTACCAGGCTTTGTTTAAGCCATGAAAAATGCTACACGATGATGACAAAAGGACTTATTTTAGGACACTATATTTTAGCAGCCGGCATTCAGGTAGACCCAGCCAAAATCCAAATACTTTTTATTATTCCTACTCCTACTACTCAAACAGAGGTACATAGCTTTCTTGGATTCTCTGGTTATTACAGAAGATTTATAGAACATTATTCACATATTGTTGCACCATTGTATGCACTAACTGGTAATATTGATTTCCATTGGACAGAAAAATGTGAACATGCTTTCAATGACCTGAAAAAGCTCGTATCTACAGCCCCAATCCTTCGGGGACCAAATTGGGATTTGCCATTCCAGATATCATCTGATGCCTCGGATACAACCATTGGAGTGGTCCTTGGATAGGAGGAGGATAGAAAACCATATGCAATTTATTACATTAGCAAAAATCTATCCCCTGCTGAATTAAATTATACTGTCACTGAAAAGGAATTTCTAGTTGTTATACATGCTATCAATAAATACAGACATTACATCACTGGATATCCCGTTATCTTGTACACAGATCATTCTGCTATAAAATATTTAGCAAATAAGCCTGTCACAAATGGCAGAATAACCAGGTGGCTGATTTTATTGTAGGAGTTTGACATTGCAATCAAGGATCGACCTGGGAAAGAAAACTCGGTAGTTGATTTCCTCTTAAGAATGCCAAAACCAGTCGATGCAGCAGCAGTTGAAGATCAGTTTCCAGATGAGCATCTCTTTGCTGTTGCTGTTCAAACACCCTGGTATGCTGATGTCGCCAATTACATAGCAGTAGGTAAATTACCAAAGCATCTAACCCCTAATGAGCGGAAATAGATTGTCCAGCGAAGTACCAGATTTTCCTAGATTGGGGGCTATTTGTTTCACAAAGGGGCAGACATGCAAATCAGGAGATGTGTTCGACAAGATGAAATTTTTGATATATTGAAAGCATGCCATGACCAACCATGTGGTGGACATTTTGCTGATCGCAGGACTGCACATAAAGTATTACATATCGGGTATTATTGGCCCATAATTTTTAAAGATGTAAAGGAATTTGTCCAAGCATGTGACAGTTGCTAGAGAGCGGGATACCCTAGTCACTCGGATGAGATGCATTTGAAACCACAGTTAGTCATCAAACCACTTGAGTGATGGGCCCTTGATTTCGTGGGACCAATCAACCCACCATCAAACCAAAAAACATACATTTTGGTGGCAACAGAATATGTCACCAAGTGGGTTGAAGCAGAAGCCTTGCCCAGAGCTATAGAAGAATCTGTTATACAGTTCCTGATCCATCTATTTGTGCGCTATGGCCTCCCTAGAGAGATAATCACAGATGGAGGGCCACAGTTTGCTGGCAACAGAATAGCGGCAATACTCAACAATTATCATGTTCAGCATAAAATAACCACCCCATATCACCCACAGGTAAATGGGCAAGTAGAAAGCAACAACAAGATAATAAAAACGATTCTAACAAAAATAGTTGCATCACATAGACACGATTGGGCTGCCAGACTACCAAAAGCACTGTGGGCTTATAGAACAACATGGAGAAGCACCACTGGTCACTCACCTTAGCAGCTAATATTCGGAAGGCAACTTATCTTTCCTATAGAATTTGAAATCCAGACATTACGAACAGCACAAGAAGTTGGGTTAGACTTAACCAAGGCACAAACTAATCGATTGCAACAGATTAATGAGCTGGATGAAATTAGGCTCTCTGCACTTCAACACACTACCCTGATACAGTCGCAGAGAGCTAAATGGCATGATGCTCTCATTAAAAACAGAGTCTTCCATGAAGGAGACTAGGCTCTTTTATATGACTCTAGATTTCAGGACTTCCCCAGGAAACTCCAGACTCGTTGGCTCGGACCATATGAAATTTAGAAAGTACATGACAATGGTACCCTCACATTGATTACTATTGATGGTTTTGGGTATACCTTTAAGGCAAACGGCCATCGAGTCCATCTTTATCGCAAACCACTTACTCGGGAGTCCTTCTGCCAACAACTACGCCAAGATTCAAATATGGAGATCTTACGGGAGGAAGACAAGTCTCCTCCACCTGTAACTCACTAAGAAGTTTACTTTTCTTTACAATTTGTATATAACTGCTTGAATTATTTTTGTACATATTTTTACAACATGTTTTGATTTTTCTGTTCCTTTTCCAAAAGGAACAGCACTTGCAATTTTTGTTGTTCCTTTTCTAAAAGGAACAGCACTTGCGATTTTTGCTGTTCCTTTTCCAAAGGAACAACACTTGTGATTTTTGCTGTTCCTTTTCTAAAAGGAAGAACACTTGTGATTTTTGTTGTTCCTTTTCTAAAAGGAGTAGCACTTGTGACTTTTGCTTTTCTTTTTCTAAAAGGAACAACACTTGTGATTTTTGTTGTTCATTTTCTAAAAGCGACAACACTTGTTATTTTTGCTGTTCTTCTTCCAAAAAGGACAACACTTTTGATTTTTGTTGTTCCTTTTCCAAAAGGAACAACACTTGTGACTTTTGTTGTTCCTTTTCCAAAAGGAACAACACTTGTGATTTTTGGTGTTCCTTTTCCAAAAGGAACAACACTTTTGATTTTTGTCATTCCTTTTCCAAAAGGAACAACACTTGAGTATTTTTTCTCTTCCTTTTTCAAAAAGAACAGCAGTTGTGTGTTTTTGCTGTCTCCGAAAGGAACAACACTGTTTGATTTCTGCCGATCTTTTTCCAAAGGAAGGACACTTGTTTGATTTTGTTGTTCCTTTTCAAAAAAAAAAGGAACAACACCATTGATTTCCACTATTCCTTTCTCCAAAAAAACAACTGTTGTTGTGCCCTTCCTTGAAAGAAGCACTACTCATATGATTTAGAACAGCTTGTTCCTTCTTAAGGATGCTTAGTACTAATGTTCTTTCGAGTCTTTTGGAATACAGCTATCCACTTATGTGATGGAAACAAAAGCACAGTATACGGAAATCAGTAAATCATAAATCGCTATCTTTATAAGTAACTGCCCTGAATTGGTGAAAGGACGTAGGGAAAATATATGCTTATTTATCACCTTTTGTTGCCATTGTTCTACTAACTCTGTTCTGATTGGTTATCTCTATCATGCTGATTCCTTTTTACCTACTTTGATTATCATTTGTCAATAAGATCAAAGGGTCTATACCTTCCTATTGGGATGTTGAGACTTCTTCCACCATTCCTACTCTTAAGGAGTGTTGAACCACCCTTTGTGTATAAACAGGAAAGGCTCTCTATTAAGAGAGAGAGAAAAAGAAGGAAGCAAAACAAGGTTTCTAAAAATTGTCAAGTTGCAGGATAGGGAGTCGCATTACGAGCTGGCCTACCATGATCATCAGGATGGAAGCGAAGTGGCATTCCCACTAGGGCCACCACACCTGGGAAATGGTCCAAAAGGTATATCAAAATAAATAACCCTTGGAAGAGGAGGTCTCACCACGAGCCGGCCTGCCCACTATTCGCTCCTTCCTCGTGAATGGCATTATGACTAACTGGTTACCAAGCATGCATAGTGGCCTACAGTTTGACATTATATAACACTTCCTGGCATACACAAAGGACTATGGTTCCCAGGGTGAAATAAACAACTCTGCCAAGGTTATGGACACTTGTCGGCAGTAGAGCTTTGTTAATGGTATTGAAGTCGTAACTTTTACACCAATAGGTAAGGAGATTATATCCTCTTGTTTCTTATAATGTGATAATTAATTATATAATTACCCAACCATATAACGCATGACTATCTATTATCACCAATCATTATGGAGCTAGTGATAGTGACAGCATGAGACTCGCTATTTATGGCAAATGTCTTATCCCCGAACTTCCATCAACTCACTACAGTCCCTTACGTATTAAAAGCGATCTAACTTTCTACCTCGATTTCAGTAACAGGCTGTTTTTGCGGACATGGCATATTTTCATAAGATGTTCCATAAAGGCCTCATGGCAGAACAGACGCTGCTCCTTTATTTGACAGCTAGGATAGCCTATCACATTGCGGGGGGGGAGGTAACCTCATCATTCCCCAGAGCACGTGTCAGTCCGTTATTCGAGAAGATTTTGTACTCGAGCACATCACGGCTCAACGGTATGATCATTTGCCATTTTTGTTTTCTTCTGCATGAGTTGCTGTTTGAAGCTATTTCCAATGCATATGCTGTTGCATTTGAATTTGAACGAGGAATATGCCACCAGCTTCTCTTCGTTTCAACAAACAACTGTTGTTGGTTTGAGAATTTGCAGTGAAGCTATGGGAGGAAGGTCAGTCCACCGAGAACCGCAAACATTAACTGTTTCGGCTGCAGCCCGAAGAATCCTGAAGAGAGCAGGATGGTTGACCTATCTCAACCGCCTGAAGGAGTCTAATGAAACTATAGAAAAATAATTTTTACAAAACCTACAAGAAGAATACTCCACAATAAGAGGAAGGCGAATAACAGTCACTGAAGACATAATAGCAAGAGTCACAGGACTACCGGCCACAGAACCAGTATGGACAGTAAAGAAGGAAAGGCTGCAGAATATTTTGGAAATCTTTCAGGATGAGGGCCAGAGTTTGACAGTCCGAGGAAAGGGGGTGCTACCAGCAACGCTAAGAGAGCCATGGGCGGAATTGGCGAAAATCATCCAGAGCTACATTACTTGCGAGGGCAGAAAAAATGTGGTAAGACCACGACATCTTAAACTCCTAGCTGTCTTGAAACAAAAATGTTCTGTGAATTTACCTGCATTGTTAAACTCACTATTGCATGATGTGGCACGAACTATGAAAAAGGCACAACACGTAGAATCTGTGGTTAGCCACCACAGATTAATTCGCTTGATAATGATTCATAGTCTCACCCAGCAGCAGAGCAGCTGGGAAGAACTAATTGTTATTATCAATAAAGGGACGACCACATCTGGACACCCGAAAAAATGAAAACGAGTTGATAGCACACCCCAACGTTCAGAGAAACGAAAGTAGGACGCTTGCACAGAAGTGCAAGTTGAAAAGAAAGCTAAAAAACAACCTGAAAAACGACCTGAAAAGCGGAAGCATGACACTGGTACATCTGAACAACCAGAAAAACGTAGAAAGTCGGCAAGGCTCGCAAGGTTACAAGCAGAGCTGGAGAAACCCCAGGAAGGCACAAGCCAAGCGATAGAGATCGAAGATGAGCAGTTTGCGGAGACAAAAACAGAGGAAGAAAGAAACGAGGATGTAGAGCAGTCTACAGAAAGAGAGACAGAAGAAGAAGATGTTGAAGGGGAAGAACAGTTTGTAGAAACAGAAACTGAAGAAGAAGATGTCGAGGGAGAAGAGCAGTCTGCAGAGGCAGAAACAGGAGAAGAAGAAGAGGAGGTAGAGCAATCTGCAGGAGGAGAAGAAGAACAGGATGAGCAGACTGAAGAAGAAGGAGACGAGAAAAAAGAAGTTGAGTAGCCTGAGTAGGAGGAAAGAATGGAACAGTAGGGAGGAAGAACAATACAGGACCCGTTAGGGGAAGATGAATTGGCCAACATTTGGGCCAATATGGTCGAATATGGCCAACCCCTGAGTCCATCCAACCTCCAAGCCGTAGAAGAAACCCAGGAGAAAGACGCACCCGAGGAAGTGCATACAGAAGAAGCAGAAGTAGAAAATTTGCCCGTTCATAATGAGAAGGTAACAGAAAATGTTGAGCAGGAATAGCCCGTTCCTAGTCAAAAGGCACAAGAGGAAAGTCCGGAGGAAATAAGGGCAAAAGAGGAATCAGCCCAAGAAACAACAGAGCCAAGCAAGGTTCTTACCTTGGAACAACCACCTCAAGAAGAAAATCAGGAAGTTAGCCACAGTCCAACCCACAGCGAACAACCTGATGTTCTTTCTGAGAAGTTGATGGAAATAAGGGAATTACAAAGGGAAAAGCGAACATTGTTAAACGTAATAGTCAGGCTTCGCCAGCATATTAGGATTCTGAAAGCAAGGCAAAGGGTGAAAGGGACCTCAAGAAGAAAAGGTTTGACCACACCAATAAGATCCCTTAAGAATAGGAGGCGGAGGACCAGAAGCCGTCCCACTGCTCAAAACCCTGACAGAAGCCAAACTGTTGTTCCTAATGAAGTAGAAAAACAAACTGTTGTTCCAATTGAAGCAGAAGAGCAGACTGTTGTTCCATTTGAAAAGGAACAGCAGTGGGTTGGAGTCCGTGTTAAAATTGAAAAAGATGATAAGATGGTTCAGACGGAGGCACCACCTTCGAGAGTAATAAGGGTTATGAAGCAACGCAATAAGAAAGTCCAAGTAAAGCCCCCGACCTCCACGAACGCATGGAAGAAGGACCCAGAAACAGGAACCCTTCAGCAACATTTGAAGTAGGCCCAGCAAGAAGCAGAAAAGCTCAGGGAGCAAACGGTCCCCCGAGAAAAATATGAAGAATTACAGCAGCAGTTAAGGAACGTCAACCTGTCTGAAAGCCAAGCTTTTGAAGGATGGAGAAAGGAACAAGAGAAAGTTGCCAAGGTAACCCATAGATTAGATGTAATTATTAAACAGATGGATACCTTGTGTGCTCTATACAATGATGTCCTGGCATGTAGAGCCCCTGCCAAAAACTATGCCCTGTTTCTAACGGAAAGGTACTTACAATTGAAAATTAAGGCTGTTAAGGCAGGTGCTCCCATAGAAATTAACACTATAAATGATTTTATAAATTGCTGTAAACATTATGGGGTAAAAGTGCAAAGGTTATTGTGTGAATTCTACCTGCATAACCTTGTACTAGAACAAGAGACCGAGCTGAACCCTGGCCCTTTTGTTGGGGATATTCAATTACAAGCATTTATTTCATTTTCAGTCAATCAAATTAAATGCTTAAAGCCTACAGTGCATTTTAGAGACAAGAAAACGGATTAGATCTATGGGTAAGAGCTGAGCCTAGAGACCTAGAATAGTTATGGAGAAGTCATAGAAATCTCATGAGGGCTCTAGGAGTGATTGAAGCATTAGGACCCATGCATGAAGCAATCATTCGGCAAGGGCTTGAATTCTTTTCTTCTATTAAAGACCCTACCGTTGAAGCAGCTAAATTTTGATATCGAGTATCTAATCCGAACATTCAGCTCAGAGAGCCATTTAAGTATGAAAATTTTAAGCTTGCTGCTAACCGATTCCCCCTCTATGGTGAACTTATTTTGAGGGCAGGGCCATCCTGGTTAGGATATAGGTTCCGGAGTCCAATCATTTGGCATCCTGCACCCGAATACCAAGCCCTGTATGAGATGCCCAAGGGCCAGACAAGCCATTTCTTTGATCATCTAGTTTCGCATCATGGGTGTAGGCCCCCACACGAGATTCCATCTCCAGCCTACTCCCTCACCGCTCTGCATGTCAACTACAATGTTTTCATGAGGCCATGAAAAAGGGTAAGCTGGGGGGTGTGTGGAGTATCAAGGAAGGTATGTTTTGATGGTTATTTTGGTATCTTTTCATTAGAACTCAAAAGCATTTTGCATGGGAAATTTAGATAATGATAAGGATTTATAACGAAACACAAGAAATTAATGAGAAACATTGACAATTGTCATTTCTATGTGCAGGAGGGAGGAAAAACAGAAGGTGGCCATTCCAAAGGTAAAGACAAGGATGAGCTAACTATTGTCCCTTTGACGGGAGACTGGAAGCAAACCAGATCAAAATGGATCAACCCAGGAAAGGACGCGGAGATACCAATACGGAGCAGAAAAGGAAAGAAGTGACGCAGTATTAACGATTCTGCGAATCCCTCAGGATCTTAGATCCTGAGGGATCGCTATTTTATCTATTTTCTGTATGTAGATATCTCCGCCATCTTCCTTATAAAAGGGATAACACTTTTGGCTACCGAGGGGATGGGTTTCATGTAATTTATTTTAAGAAAGATTAGAACTATGATCTTTATGTTCTGTTGAAGGCTTGAGTTCCTGTAATTTTATTTCATGCCTTAATACAGACTTGTTTACTCTTTTATCTTTGAGCCTGGATCTATCTTAAGTGGTGTACCCCTGGAGGCTAAGGGCCCGGCCCTGGAGGACACTGGCTCTTGTACCATTACGCGTGGTTTCTATGTGGTTTGTTCATAGATGTAATCTGGTAATTTGCTATTTTTTAAGAATATTATATTACATGCTCTGTTATGTTTAACTCGTCTCATGTTCCTAAAACTTTATATTGACGTTGTGTCATGTTACCAATCCTTTAAGTGTTGATTAATCTCTACAGGACACTATCACTCCATTACAGAGTTCATTACGATTGTGTTTAGCATTATAACAAGTTATCTTGAAAGGTCTGTTTTCACATGATTATTGAATGTTACTGTTCTTCATCTTGAGATGCAATCATATGCGTTTACTTAGATCAATAACAGAAGCAGATTGAGTATGTTGTGTTTCTAAGGTCTTGATCTGTAGTGTTGTTCCATCGTGTGTGTACATCTTTTAAGACTGAAGGATTGATGTTTTGATTGGAGTGATTAAATAGAATTACAGCTTGAGGAACTTGGTTACTGCTTATTTCAATTACTGTTACATTTCCGAATTGCTGTTCCATTTTATTTGCTGTTCCATTTTTGAATTGTTGTTCCATTTTATTTGTTGTTCCATTTATTTTTTGTTCCATTTCAATTGCTGTTCCATTTCCAGATTGCTAATTTGCTGTTTCTTAAGGACAGTCTCAGGCTGTAGTGAGCCCCAATATCTGCTATTTGGCTCCCAGACCTCTGATCTGCTCCCATCAGCTATGAAAGGGATGGGTTATTTCTACCGAACCCTTGGCTGATGTGTTGTTCTATTTCATTGTTATTTCCTTTACTTGTTGTTTCATTTCTATTCATTACGGACAGTCTCAAGATGTAGTGAGCCCCATCATCTGCTATTTGGCACCCAGACCTCTAATCTGTTCTCATCAGTTACGGAAAGGATGGGTTATTGCTACCGAACCTTTGGCTGATGCAATACTTGGTGTGATTTGGTCTTTTGAAGTAGTTAAGTTCTAGACTCGCATTAATTTACTTTCGTAGCTTTTAAATAGTTGTACTACAAGCATTACTCTGGCAAGTGCTAAGCCTCAGACTGAGACACTCTTTGAAATAACCAAACGTTTCCAGATTGACATATTAGTGTGAGGTAACTAGAGGTGAAAGAGACCCTTTTTATAGCTCTACAGTTGGCCCACTCTTACATTTAACTATTGATCCATGTAGGCTTTAATTTTTACAAGACTGGCACGCAAAGTCTATGCTAAGGAAAACCATGACTTGTATAAAATAATCTCAATCCAAAGTCACACTCTCGGTAATGAAAAAAATTGTTACACACTGCACACATATTCAATGCAAAGAAATATTGTAGAATAAGCTACTATGTCATTCAAACAGTCTCAAAACACTACTAAAAATGATTACTCATTTAATATGCACACATAAAAGGAACTGTAATCCAAACTGTAATATCAAACAAAACAATTCACTGCCACACCAAACTGAGGGATTGGTCAAAAACTTAAGTTGTCACACCATCCAAAGTTTACTCCAATTAATTAAATTAGTCATAATTAACTATGAAAATAATAGTCACATGGATTGGGGTGACCTAAGGGTAATTTCCCTAGAAACCTTGATGATTTCATGCATGTGCAAGTCATCCTTCAGCTTATGGAAAAGAGGGACTCATTAGTCCACCTGTCCTATCTCCTCAAAATGCGTAGAACACCTTGTCGATCGAGTCTCTTTATCTCTCAGTGGTATGCCCTCCCTGCTATTCTTCCTCTGTTTTCCTTCCCTCGTGATCCTTGTTGATGCCTCTAACCTCATCCATGTGCCTTACTTCCCCTACATTACACTCATGAGTGGTGAAAGAGGGAGAGGACATCACCTAGGTTGGAGTAGAGGTCATAGATGACACCAACCAACCTATATAACACCTCCATAACCACTCTATTTTACCACAACAAACATGATCACATTCAAAGAGAAATGATGGCCGTGGAAGAAAAGGAGACCCCCATGGACGTCTATCCCTCTAGACCATCCGAAACCTCCTGGCTAGGAATTTGAACGAAAAACAAGAATCTAAAACCAAAGCCACCAACCAAATTGTTGAGCTCTCGTTTCTCTTTAATGACTCATCCTCCTCCCTGAAGGATTTTTCCGAAGGCCTGGATATTAGCTATCCTCCCAAGATCCCTTCCCTTTTTGTGTCTCCCAGATAATCCCCTCCAACTAGTTCAGCTAATAACACCTCTCACAAAACTCCTCCACCTCGCTTTGTGCCCCTCGCTCCCCTACTAACCCCTGAAGCTCTCCCGATTCTCCCCTTTGGCCGAGCAAATATGGGTGTTTCGTTGTGGAGGATCTTCTAAAGGCTAGTAATTAAGTGGAGGTGCATGATAGCTCTCATGCACATGGTGGCTCTAGTTCCACATCATTTGGCTTCACAACGACACACATTATCCATCAACCACTTCATCAACAAAAGGTCAGTTCTCTCACCTTCTTTTTGTTTGATGGCTTCCAAAACAATTTCATTTGGGCTCAGTGGTGATGAGTACGATAACACCCCTCATTCTCTATCCATAAGTGTCAAGTTTGTGACTGAGGCACCACTAGTTTTGTTGTAATTCACATTTGCTACTACTCCTTAGGTTGTAATATAGAGACTGTGAGGCTTAGCCCTCCTGTGTAATTTGTATGGCCACACATTTTTTAGAAACAATTTGGAAGTTGTAAGCTCTGGTTTTCCCTTTTAGGGGTAGAGAACATTTTATGTTTCTCTTTGCTTTCCTCATTTTGAGGTAGATATGAACCTCATGGATGTAAATATTGTATATTTTGTTTAGTTTATAATGTTCAAGATAAGGTATGAATTATTGGTAGAAAAAATTAGGATTACTTGAATGCTTCTTCCATTCATTTTGTATCAACATGTGTTTAGGAAGACACAAAAGTTAATAAAATACTAATTCATGTATCTCACAATGATTAGAATAAGAAACTTTTTTAACTTCATTATGTTTATATTGTTTGCATTTTAATTTTGGTCAACTCACTCTTACATTTATTACTAATCAAGGTAGGATTTAATTTTTACAAGATTGTTGCAAAAAGTCTATGTTAAGGAAGATGATGACTAGTATAAAATAATCTCAACCCAAAATTGTTGCACACACACTCTCAAAAATAAACAAAGTTGTTATGCACTCCACATAGATTCAATGAGAAGAAATATTGTATAATAAGCTACTCTGTCATTCAACCACTCTCATAGCACTCCTGAAAACCATCACTCGTTTAATATACACACATAAAAGGAAGTGCAAACCAAACTGTAAAAGGAAAGAAAATAATTTACTACCACATTAAACTGAGGGAAAATTCCAGTACTTATGTTGTCACACCATCCAAATATTATTGAAATTAATTAAATTACAAACAAAATTAACTGTAATAGAAAGAATAAAAAGAATCACTAGCTGAAAAATATTTATGAAATCTATCATTCAACCACTCTCACAACACTCCTGGAAACCATCACTCATTCTATCTACAAACATACAAGGAAGTGCAATCCAAATTGTAACAACAAAGAAAATAATTCAATGCCACACTAAACTGAGGGACTAGTCCAGATCTTAAGTTTACACATCATCTAAATCTTATTGCAATTAATTAAATTACACAAAAAATAAATGTAACAACAACAATAATAATAATCAAATAACTCAGAAATATTATACAATTATGTATTCCACTCTAACTAGTCAGTGATCCTTGCTAGAAAGAAGGGCCCTTCCTCCTAAACAAGGGCTTATGTATATAAAATCACAAAAGCTACTCAGAGGATATTATTGAACCACAAAGTTGAGATTTGCATTAATAAAAGTATCATGATTATAGAGATCTGGTGTTTCACCTTTCCAATCGTATTATCCTATTCATTTCTCTAGCCCTGGCAGGAAAATAGTCTTCTCTTTTAGAGATCTTAATTACAATGAGAATATCATCATGATAATCTTTCAATTCTCATGTGATCTTAAAATAAAATGATATCTTAACAATTGCGCAATGATTTCCATCGAAGGGGTAAAATTATAATAGATTCCTTTAATTAAAAATAGAGTTACAGAAGATCTCAACAAAAATGATTTGGATGCTCGACAAATATCTCCAAGCAATGAGTTGTTTCTTTTGAATTTTATGCGCTCCTAAATTGAGTATGACTAGGAAAGCCAACACGTGCTAAAGAAATTGTTTGTGTAATGACAAAAGCTCCCAAAACCTTAATTAATCCAAAATGTTAAAGGAAATGAAATGTAATCTTCTAACAACAAGATTTGACACACCATCTAAACTTGAAATGACCCATACATTAGTTTTATTATAGAAAGTAGCCTAAGAAACTAGTTCTAATGTAAAATTATAAGTAGAATTGGACTAAGAGGGCAACAAGTGAAAAAGGACATACTTAGGTGAATAAGGGTTGTTACAGTAATAAGATATGGTTTTGTTGGTAAACAATGGATAAAATAAATAGGAAAATAAGTTGGGAAAAGATGACAATTTTGTGACCCAACATCTCCCCGCAACATAAGTGGTAGTTGTTACATCAATTTAATTGTAAAATGTAATTGTGTCAAAATGGTCTAATCATGCAATATTATGGCAAGGTGAGGTATGTATTAATTGGATGAATAATTTGATTTCCTAGATCCAACCTTTTTAGGAAAGACAACATGTACTTAAGCAATTATCTATGTAACAACAATTACTCCAGGAACTTCAATTAATTCAAATCAACAAAGGAACTAAAATGTAATCCTATAACAATAAGCTTTGACAGACCATCCAAACCTGAAATATCTTGTTAGGTCCCTATACTACTAGTGTAAGAATTTATTGTTATTAGTACAACCCCCTTATTATATTGTAGTCATATTGCTATTATTGTTCCCCACAGAAGCCCACTATTGCTATTATTGTGCCCTTACATTATTATTGTTATGTCAGCTCTGATTATATTATGACCCCTTAGACTCCTATATATAGAAAGGAGGTCTTGTCATTTGTATCATCCAATAATTATTCATTTGTGTAATGTAAAGGAGGTTGTTTGCTCAAA
Source organism: Pinus taeda (assembly GCA_000404065.3). Taxonomy (NCBI): domain Eukaryota; kingdom Viridiplantae; phylum Streptophyta; class Pinopsida; order Pinales; family Pinaceae; genus Pinus; species Pinus taeda. Next base: position 31,930 of record APFE030772635.1, on the reverse strand, counting down.
GAGGCTAATTTCTAAGGTGTTCATCTATCTTTTCTATCTTTTTGTCAGCTGGTTTCATAACATTTGGTATTAGAGCTTTGGATTCTAGGGTTTCGCTGCTTCAAATAGGTCATCATGGAATTTTCGCTATAACATTTTTCTGTGATGGTTCAAAACTGAAAAAAAAAAAACCATTTGATACGAAATCGCACTGAACCTCGGCTCCAAAATTTAGAGCTTTTCTCGCTATATTTTCGGAGATATGATTTGAGGACATTAGGGTTTTTGCAAGCTCTAGAATTTCAACTAAAACGGGTCATTATGGGATTTTCACTATAACACTTTTGCTACAAAATTTTAGAATCTAAAACAAAAACCCATTTGAGAAGGAATCGGTCTTAACCTTGGCCTAGAATTTCAAATCTTGTATCGCTACATTTTAGGAGATATAGTTTGAGGAAGTTAGGCTTTTTGTAGACCCCCAAATTACATTCCAAACAGGTCACCTTGGGAAAATCATCACAACTTTTGTTCTGAGCATCAGATTGAAATTTCGTGAGACGTTTCAGAAGAAGACTTCCCGTAGTTGTCTGTGCATCTGTTTGAGGTACGAAGGTTGAAATGGTGAGACGTGGCACATCGTAAAAGTTTGCTCTACTGAACTAGTCTATAATCAGGTCACTGTGGGAGATTTGGAATAACACTTTCTTGGATAATGAAATTCTGAATAGAATTGTGGGGTTAGAAAGAGAGCACAGAGAGATACCACAGGAAGAAATTTCATAATTTGGAGATCTGAAATTACAGAGTTATAGTCATTTCAAGATCGAGCTCCTAAAATCAAGAAAAATAAAGATGAGGAAGTTTGATGGCAAGGATTTGGTAAATTGGATACTACAGATGGAGAAATATTTTGATCTACATGGCATACCACTGTTACAAAAGGTATGTATTGCATCTTCATATTTAGAACAAGATCAATTTTTATGGTATAAAGGGCTTTGTTTTCGTAAACCCCTTGTTACATGGTCAATTTTCATGGAGGAAATTATAGCACATTATGAGGATACAAAGAGCAACACCTTCTTTAGAGAAACACCACAACAATTGGAAGAAAAAAGAGGATAAGGGATTTGTTAGAAATAGGAAAGAAAAATTATGGCAACAAGGAAGTCTACCCCTCACAACTATAAGGATCGAAGTGTTGTTTCTCCTAGCCTTCCACAACCTACAAGCATTACACCACAACAATTGGAAGAAAAAAGAGCAAAAGGGCTTTGTTACAATTGTGATAAAAAATACGTTAAATGTCATAAGTGTGCTGAGAAGAAGTTATTTTACATTCATTTTGGAGAGGAGGATGGAAAGGATCAAGAACCATCAAAAGAATAATATATACACCAGGAACCAACCCCGGAGAAAGAAGAAATGAATCCGGCCACATCTTGTAAAGCATTGGAAATAATTACTACTCATCAAGCTCTTAAGATAGAATGACATATCAAGAAGAAAAAGGTTCTAGAAGTGAAATACCACATGAATAAAGAATAAATGAATCGACCATAACTTGTGATGCAATAGCCGGAATTACCACTCCTTAAACTATCAAGATAGAAGGACATATCTAGAAGAAAAATGTTCAAGAAGTGAAATATCACATAGAGCATCGAGAAATGAATCTGACCATATCTTGTAATGCACTGGAAGAAATTACCAATCATCAAACTCTCAATATAGAAGGACATATCAAGAAGAAAAATATTCAAGCAGTGAAAGATCAAATCGAGCGTCGACAACATGTTTTCCAACTTTTAAAGGATAACACCAGTTTGGTGTAGAATCAAATGAAACAACATGCATATCAACATCGCAATGAAACAAGTTTTGATGCAAGAAATTGGGTATTTTTATGGTTATATAACTACAAACAAATTTCCCTCAAGAAAGCTATTTATGAGAAGGAAATGTTGGAAATACTACACGCACATAAGAAATGGCAACCTTAACTAATGGGAAGACACTTCAAGGTAAAAACAGATCATGATAATATTAAATACTTTTTAGAACAAACATTATTCTCTAGAGAGCAACAATAATGGGTCACAAAGATGTTGGGTTATGAATTTTAAATCATCTACAAAAAATAGAAGCAAAATATTGTGGTGGATGCACTCTTAAGAAAGGATGAGGATGTGGAAGCATTGTTGTTGGCCATTTCTATTATCCAACTATATTGGATAAACGAAACAAGGTATAAATGGAAGAAGGACGAAGAAGTGTGGCCACTCATTCAAAAGTTGCAAAAGATACCAATTCAAACAATATTGTTAGGAATTGATGAGGAAGGAAAAATCATATTGGATCCTCGAGCAGTCACAGAAAAAAGAACCTGACAGCTACAAAATCGATCAATTTCAGAGTATCTCATCAAGTAGAAGAACTTTCCAGTTAAAGATTCCACATGGGAGGACAATAATTTTATACACGAGCATCAAGAACTACTCAAGCGTTGAGGACAAGACTTTTTGAAGGAGATGGGCATGTTAGGTCCCTATACTACTAGCGTAACCCCTTATTGTTATTATTACAACCCCCTTATTATATTGTTGTGCCCATGTAGTCCCCATATTGTTATTATTGTGCCCCATAAAATCCCACTATTGTTATTATTGTGCCCTTACATTATTATTTTTATGTCAGCTCTTATTATATTATGACCCCCTAGACTCCTATTTATAAAAAGGAGGTCTTGTCATTTGTATCATCCAAGAATTGTTCATTTGTGTAATGTAAAGGAGGCTGCCCCCTCGAAGAGGCTGATTTCTAAGGAATTCATCTATCTTTTCTATCTTTTTGTGATATGGTTTCATAACATATCCCATCCATTAATCATTAAACTACCTAACCCATAAGCACAAAATCCCTTACCTCTTGACCCTTAATCTCTTAACCCTGATACCTAATCTGTTAACCCTTAATTCTTGTACCCTAAATCCCTAAATCCCATAATCCTTAAATCCTCTATCTACTTAACTCCCAACACCTCAATTAATTAATTATTTAGGCACATATGGCACTAATTCTGGGGCTAAAAATGGAGCTAACTAGGGAGGTAATGTAGGTGAAAAAAAAAGGAGATAAACCCAATGCTATCACAAGCACTATTTATGGGGCAATTTATGGTGATATTTCTAGTGTAATTTATGAAGTTACTTCTGGCACTAATTTCAGGCGCTATTTCTAGCACTACTAACTTTGTAATTTTTGGCGTCATTATTTGCTGAATTAGAGCCTCAATTTTTGGTCAGTGAAAGAAAAGACAAAATTGTGCCATCCCAATAAATAGCACCAACATTTTCAAAAAATTGGATAAAATTACACTAAAACAATCCTTGGAAGCCAAAAAGGGGGCTAATCATAGGGATTTATTGTACTAAAACCATAGTAGTAAATATAAATATGAAATGGGTATGGAGTATTGTGAGATAGAATAATGATTCAACATACAAAATTATTATTGAATCTATGAAAAAAGAATGAATTTATTTTATTATATTATAAAGTATAATACAAAAAATATTTTATATCAAGTTATAATGAAAACGATTTTGTGTATATGCAAAGAGCGCAAATAAAGCAAAAAGGTTACAGATTCATCAAGGTCTATGACCTTGGCATATATCCTAAGACTTTCGAGGTTAATAATATAACTAGAAACCCTAATTTGGGTCTATCCATTAAAGGTATTTAGAGACTACATCCATAGTAACTTCAGGTTTAATGCTTTGAATATTTCTGACCTGCAGTGATAAGAAACCTTTACGCTTAGTCCTTGTCACCAAGGTTCAATTGTACTAGCCACAAATTGTATAAAGTTTTTACTCAATTTATTCCTATAGCTAAAAAAAACATTAAGTTATAAACTAGAAGAGAGGAAACGAAAATTATATGAAGTTAAAAGAATGAAAAACCATTAAATTACTTGAATAATTGAATGTATTAAAAATTTTGTTACCTTTGTGCCTTACATTGGAAATATGATAAATGTTAATTATTTTGAATCTTGTAATAACAACGAAAGAACTAAAAGTGTGGAACTATGAAATCCAATCAAAAGATAAGATTTATAAAGCTTGTGATAAAAGAAACTATGTTTAAGACTTAGGTTTTCAAACAAGCTGATAACCCAAGTCTGGAGACTAAACTCAAGAGTCAAAAACCCAATATCTTCGATGAGTATAAACAAGTAAAAACCTATTCACAGAAATAATACATAAATATAAATATACTTGTTAGATGATCCAAAATACAAAATTCATAGTTCACAAAGTTAGGATATAATATTTATTTATTTAGAATATTTAGTTCAATATTGGAGACACTTAGAAATATAATATTGTTGTAAAATATATAACATCTAGAAAAATGATGTATCTTAGACTCCAATTTAGGAGTAGAGTTTGTAGATTGGTTAGAATTGCATTTATTGTAAATGGACACTTATTAATTTAATAAGTAGTACATAACTAGAATAGGTTAGAAAACTAAGCTTATATATAGCTCATTCTGTTGATTGCAACAGTGTTGGAGTGTGTGTGTAAACTCTTGCAAAATTATTATGTAATTTATTTTCTGATTAATAAAATTGTGTGTTTGAGGACACTTCTACCAATATCGTGGTATCAAAGCTTCAGTAATGCAGCTAATGTGAGGAGGAGATTCCAGGTCTACAATTTCTTCGAAAACCCCATTGAATTAATCAACAAATGATTCGTATGCAAATTGTCCAATTTTCTCTTTTAAAGGAAAAAAAAATTATTATTTTATTGATTTTAGATTTTTAAATCTGAAAATCAATTTTCTATTATTATCAAAATTTTCTCCTCTATATTGAATTTCTATTATCTGCTTCGCTTCAACACACTATTTGGCCATGATAAGAACATCTCCATAGTCAGCTCTAGCCAACTTGCAACCATTGTATCCCTTGATAGAGTCACAGGGTTGTCTGCCCTAGTTTTGTAATGTAATGTCGGGTGGATAGACCTACCCATGGTCCGTGGACCATAGGATTGTATAAATAGAGTGAGGCTCTAAGTGTAATAGAAGACAATATAGAAAAGAGGGATGAGAAGTCCAAGTGATTAAGTCACAGGTTGAAGTGTGTTTTTGGGTCCCAGAGTAGGAGAAGGCTCTGCAGCTATGTGCGCAAAGGCCTCGTAGTCCACAGCTGATTGTGCAGGGTGAGTCGAGTATGTAATCAGGGAAAGAATCAACTAAGAGAAGTTTTGTTATAATTATGTGTGTCTATTCTTGGGTTAATGTATGATTGATATACTTTGAAAATATACTATTTATTTATTGCATGCACCTGTATGAGTAGTTTATCTTGTTAAGTATAACTTAAAGCACTCGAGTAGGAAAAGGTAACCAACTAACATTGGAATACAAGCAAGGTCTTGGGTGATAATGTAGAGTGCGGCACTCAGCCCCGGGCTAGGGCTGCGCGAAGGCAATATTACAGGTTGCAAGGGATAGGAAAGTGTGCAAAGCAACCTCTGTGCAGGGTCAAACATCAGACCAGTTGAACTCACCAGACATCTTCAAGGTATGGAAACTTGGTTCTAACACCCTCCAATTCTACTTCGAGTGAGACCTTAGTCCCTGATCCATGGACTGTTGTTAAAAGGGCCAGTAGTACCGGGATTTTCTTGGCTAATTAACTTCGAACCTGGGTTAACCGCAACAAGCCAACAAATGGTTCTGTTGCCTAGACCGGGATCTGCATAGAGATGTCTAATGTCGTATCATTGGAAACTGACAAAGAAAGGAATTGAAGATTGGTTGGACTGAAAAAATCATGAGTACGCAGCGCAGTAAAATAGGAATTTGCGACTATCAAAGGAATAGTGGCTAGATTGCTACTTGTATATGGAGATCCATGAAAATTTCCTTGGATCCTTCCCAACTGAGTTGTACAAGTGGATCACGAAGCTAGTAGATAGTTAAGGAAGGTGTACACTCAACAAACCTATTGTGTGGACTCTAGAATTGGTGTGCTGATTGGAAGCATCGGAAGATAAGATCACGCACGCTATGGATCACTGGATCGATCAAATTATAAGAGGATTTATCATCAAGTTCACGGTAGATACTTCAGTTAGCTATAGCGAGGCAGAACGACACTTCCTTAAAGGACCGTAAAGTAAGTACGTTAAATCTTTGAACACTTGGATTAAAATGCTACTGTGTGAAAAATGGGTTATGCGAATAAATTGGTGTTTGGGGCTATGCGGAATGGGAGGATCTACATAAACAAAGGTAGCGTAGAACTAGAAATTAGCCCCTTGATTCAACCTTCACGAGAAAGTGAGGAAGAGCTCGTGAAGGCTTCATCAAGAAGTGCGATCAATTTGATAAAGCAGCAAATTCGACGCATACTGCTCCCACCTACACCACCGCCAATTTCACCATATTCAACCCTGTCTTTTCCCATACCACCTTGGCCACCCCCATAGTTCAATATGGCAAGCACGATAAATTTGCTACTGTTCAAGGGAGTAGGGAATGAATATATGGACTAGTTTTGGTTCATGGTAAGGGCTATATGCGAAGCAAAGGGAGTCATAGATGACAATATAAAGAAAGAAACGTTGGTCAACTCTCTGTAGGATCATGCACTAACTTGGTAAATTAAGCATTCCAATGACAATCTGAATGTAGGGATTGCAAATCTCCAAGCTGCGCTGAACAAAGAATTTAGCAGGCCTAAATCAGAGACACATTCGATCATTCGACTTAAGGAAATCATGATGCTTACCGGCGAGACCCCCTGGGAGCTAGATCAAAGACTGAACTGTATAATTTGTGAAGCTAATATGACCTTGACGAATGGGTAACACCGTGCATAGTTTGTAACATCACTAATGTCACATCTAAGGAACGTATTGTCACAATAGAAGCTAACCACTCAGGCTGAGGCCTTGGAGATCATGATGAGACTACACGAGACCCCAATACAAGATCCTAACCTGGGATTTCAACAGATCCACACACAGTTGAAAAACTTGTGCCTTGAGATGCAGAATTTGAAACAAGAGAGAACAACTTGCCCAGAAGCACGTGAGGAGGTATGTTGTGTAAAGTGAAAAGGCCAGGGACATGACAAGGACTATTGACTAGTGTTCGCGAATTACCTCACGGGAGGACAACCAATGCCATTGGGACTGGATGCACAAGCAAGACCAAGCGCGGTGCCTACATTATGGTGTGCAATTTTTCAGATAGGAGGGAAGCATGGTACAAATAACTGCCATCTTTTATAGAAGTATACATAGAATTCCCAATAGCTGTTTTGTTAATTTCTACAGGTTAGTAGGAAATGGTGAGCGCACCTATAGAAGTTATGAACTGGTGATGGATTGGACTCCTACCTACAGAGTTTAGACCAAAACATGGGCCCTCGATTAAAATGCGGGAACCTCATGCACTCGATTTCAATGGCGTGGATGAGGCTGAGGAGGAATGGGACTGGGAAGAGGAAATGGAAAACTAATATGTTATAATTGCAGAGGGCTAGGGCACTATGCCTGTGATTGTAGAAATCCAATGAGACCATCATGCTTATATTTTACACAGTTTGATCACAAGACAGAGGATTGTCCCACATAGCGAGGTTGTGCGATAAAGGAGAACTCCTGCCTTCCCTAACTCAGAACTTACAAAATGATGAGGTATGAGCTATGTGAGGAAGACCCTAATGTGAATATCATGCTTTGGAGTGGGATTACAATAGGAGATGAGAAAGGAAAGTAGCTTGAAGAAAATACTTGGGTTCACAAGGCTCCAATGAAGGAACCAGAATTTGATTTGGAGCATGCTAAGGGGACATTCATGGAAGCTAAGAGGAGATTTGTGGGTGCCTCCACTTCGGCAAGTAAAGATAGATTGGAGACGGAAATGGACCCATCAATGCTCACTACATTCTTGGAGGCATGCATGAAGCTACTGCGTGACAACAAGGCTTTGAAGGGGCTAGAAGAGCTCATCACTATATGTGATGGGACCATGTTAGGAGAACTGTGTGTAGTCCGGAAGTTCCGGAAGCACATGACACGAACAGGAAGGGAGATGAGATTGACTGCACAGATCAGGGAATATGAAATGGATCAAGTGATTCTGGATCTAGGGTCGAGCATGAACCTCCTACCAAAGCAAACATGGGAACACATGGGCAGGCCTGCATTACAATGGTTACCTATCTAATTATGAACGGTGAACCAGCAAAATATCCTCCCTACTAGGAGATTGTAGGGAATCACAGTAGATATCGAAGGAGTGAGCCCACTTGCAAATTTTGAAGGAATGTAGATTTTTTATGACAACAATCCCTATCCTGTGATATTGGGAATAGATTGGGACACTAACATGAATGGAGTGATAAATCTAAAGAAGCACAAGATGAGTTGAGAAAAATTCACTGTGCGTAGTGGTACCTTTATACCCTGCAGAAGGATCACACTACACAGAGCCAGTGGATGACTACGATAGCAACAAATATCTAAACTGTATCTACAAGATAACTGCGTGGGAGCAGGACTGGGTAAATCCACCCACGGAATGTAGAATCTCATTGGAGCACAAAAGCTCCTACACCATAGAATCAGATGAGGAAATAGAATGATGGAAGAATTGGTTACACGAGCTAACCATGCTCAACTGTAACATGATGGCAAGGTCACTGCGTTGCATGGAAACAAAGCTAAAAGATCTACCTACGTATGATGAGTTGAGTGAGGTGGATGATTTTCTGAACAAATTTGAAAATGAAGTACTGGAACCACAATGTTTCGATGCTCTAAAATGGGTACTGTGTGCTACTCCCACAAGATGGTGGGGTATACAGCAAAGGCATTCAAAGGACTGGTACGAATGCAGAAGGATGATGTCCATGTAGTTTGGAAAGCCTCAAATGTTGATAGAAGCTGAGTATGGCATACGAAACAACTCGTGCGCCAACCTTTCCATATGGGTACCGACATATGGTGCACAACCTGCATGAAGGTACACCGTCCTCGCAATAGGAAACACAACTGATAAGCAAGAGAGGGAAAGACTATGGCATGAACAACACCTCCGTTTGGTACTAGGAAGCATGGTAAAAGCAAGCACGCATAAGCATATTCATGTAGAAGCTTTTGACAAAGTATGTGAAGCACTGAACACGGTCCACCATGTGAAGTAGGATGACTCAGACCTGCACATACCAAAAGTTCCTTGGGCATATAGGACTGTGTTCCAAATCCTTACCATGTAGCCACCTCTAAAGCTGAAGTGTGAAGTGAACATTGTAATCCCCAGGGAGCATGACAAGCCTAGTCCACACATATTAGCACCAATAGATATTATGGTTCGCGAAGTCTAGAAAGAAGGAATCACATAGCCACAAGAAGTAGAACACATGGGACTTTAGGAAGAAATCCAATGTGGAAACCTTAGACTCCATGAACTTGAAAAAGAAAGGGTACGGTTACAAAAGAGAAGTGCTCTTGTGGACGTGGAAGTCAAGAAGATGGAGGACGAAATAAAGAAATATTTTCTTGGCAAAAAGACTAGAATGGTAAGGCAAGGTGTGTACGATCATGATGGTAGCATTGAGGCCTATTTCCGCAAATTCATCAATCTGATGCCTTGTCTTGGACTACATATTGCTAAGCATAGTGACCTAGGTAGCGTGTTGCAAGTTATAAAGTACGCAATGCCGACCATAATAGTAAAAGGTATGGATTCTACAAGCAACATGATGAACGATAGGATGCAACTTTTCATGGGTGGTGCGACCACCTAACTAGCCGAGGGACAGACAGTCTTAGCACTCTAGGTAGTTGGAAGAGAGTGTGGGACTATAAACTATTATGCCTGGGATTTGCGAAATATTGGAGATGCACGCAGAGGCAAAGAGTCACAAGGTCTACTACCATGCACAGGGGGGTGTATTGCCACACAGGTTGGCTAGAAAGTGACCATTGAAGTCACTATTCACAATGGGATGCTCAACTTGAGGACAAATGCAGTAGGTGGAAAGCATTTAAGATGTGATTTATGGGAAAATTTTGGGAAAATCTACCGCCAAGGGAGCATTAATGAACTGGATTTTTGGGGACTGTCAAATTCAAATTCCAAAAGTGCTATAAAATATAAAGGGCTACCCAGCAAGAAACACTTGGTCATTCACAAATTAAGTAATCGAGCAAAACCCTAATTATTGTGAGTTGAGCGTTGGTTGAGCCCCTGAAATTGTGAGTGGTAAATTTTTATACAGATACAATGGCAAAAACTAAGGATGGTATGGAGATAGTAGAAGTGACTGCTGATGAGGCTGCACAGGCCCTAATTGTGATGGAAGGTTCTAGAAGGTGTCGGGATAGTGGCAAAAATCTTGAAATCATTGTGCATGCCAAAACCCAATAAGGAAGAACAAGCAATGGCTCTTGTACGTGTGTCTCCACAAAACCCGCTACACAGCGAACTGTTGATGGAGGAGAAGGGGAAAGCTGTTACTATAGAAACAAATGAAGAAGAAGAAGATCTGTAGGATCTTATCATCGCAGAAGAAGACGATAAAGTCATGGAGGTGGATACTCAATATAATCACTCTAGCACAAAACTTTCCACCTATGTCCCCCCATGAAAAGGGAAGGCTGAAGTGCCCAAGGACATGGACAAGACCAAGAGCTCACTCCAGACCTCGCTCTTCCTAGATGGCATTATGTTTAAAGGCACACATCCGGGTCGTGCATCAAACCTGGAATTCGAATATGGGTACCTCGTTGACCATGAGAAGTTCCCTCACCTTGAGACCAGAAACCTCATGAAGCAGAACACCATGGGGGAGTGTGACAGAATTACAGCTGCAAAAGAGGTTTCACAGAGTAGAAAAGGCAAGCTGTTGAACCTACTCTAGGTGCCACACTTCCATCACACTCTAATAACCATTTTTGTCATCAGGCAATTGCTCTGCTTGGTGCATGATGGGTGTTTATGGATGGAGTAGCCCATCCCCATCACGGAAAACTTGAATCATCGTGTCTCTAGGCTTCCATACAAAGGAGAGGATCCCGCTGTCATATCGAAAGGGAAGGGCAGTGATTTGGCCATCGTGGAGGCCATGAAGAAAAGTTACAAGATGGAAAATAAGAAGAGTGGCTACGCCATCTCCAGCATCAAAGACAAAGTATTACGCGTGGAAACCCAAATCTTGGTAGGAAAGGTTATGCACAAGTGTGGCACCGACGAGGTGCCTACGCCGATGGTGGCACTGACTAAGAAAGATGCAAAGGGGGTTGAATTTAACTGGTCTAAATTCCTCTACATGGAATTTTTAGAGAATTTCCATGAAGCCCAGGAACCGGGAAAAATGTTCCACTATGCATGACTGTTGCCGTCCATAGTTCTCGTAGCTGGTGAATTGCTAGACGATAGTAAATTCCCCATAATTGATAGGGATTTACTGGAGGTTTCAAAGTATGATTCACTCTAGGCCATGAAGGATGCTAAAAGGATACATGACAAGAAGATCTTTTGGGTGTTCATGGAGATGAATCTTAGAATGTGGATCAACCGTAAGCCATGGTTTCCCCTCACTATTTAAAACAGTCTTCAAAGTTCTGCAGAATTTAAGGCATACGTGCATAACATATACATCAGGGTGCGTAAGGACTTGACTAAACAGTGGATAAACCTACCCTTTATAACCACCGACAATTCCATTCACAATGTCCTAGAGGCATGGCCACCAGAGTGGCACGCCCCAGACATCACAGAGATCGAGAAGTCAGTAGTGCAAAGAAAGAGATATGAGGCCAAGCTGCACATTGCACAGTTGGATGAAAAATGAAGGAAGGATGCACTGACAACAGAAGTGTGGGTAGTGCGAGATGTGACACAGAGAGCAGTCGAGCAGGAGAAGGTCGCAGTAGTAGCAGTAGCATAGGATGCAGCTGTGAAAGCGAGCAAGGATGAAATGACACAGGAGCATGAAGTAGAGGAAGCGGAGACCAAAGTAGTCGGCATGGATCCACAAACCACATCAATGTAGTTGAAGCACCAACACCCAAAATAGTGTGTAGGGTCACGTAAGAAGATGAAGGCTTCAAAATTGTCCATTGACTCAATCACCTTAATTGAGGGTGATATACATGAAATCAGCAAGATAGTGCGCGATGTCACCTCTAAGGCTCTCAAAGATTTCATGTAGGAGAACTAGATTGTGTTGGGGGCCCTCAAAGCACAACTACAAGAATTATAGGCACGCCCTTCTCATGTTGGTACCCTTTCAACCAGCCTCGTAGTCGGCTTAACAAAAGCATAATAGATTTTGTGCGCATAGGTAACAAACACCATAGTACTCATGAAAGGAGCATTAGTGCCATCAAATGAGGTCAATAGGCCTTCAGTTAGTGCAATGAAGGGCTCAATATCAATCTATCTAAACTCCCGTGTGAGACGTTATATGTGTTGTAGGATGGGATATCTGCAAAATTACGAGCTAGCGAGTGCCGTGCGCTACAAGTCCTCAGTGTGCATAAAATAAATATGGAACAACTAAGCTTGTAGCGTGATGAATTGGTGTCATAGAATGAACATATATGACACTTGCCAAAGCATCCTTGAGCTGGCCATTCCAGTAGACATACCCATGGAGGTGCAGATCCATAGATTAGCGGCAAGGGTCTGCAAAGCGAAGGAAGAAATGACAAAGATTCAGTTGGAGGTGAACCTTCAGATCATCGAGCTGCGGTTAAAGGCACAACCATCCACTCCCCCAGAAGTCAGAGAGCAACACGCTAGCACTATCACAGTGGGATTGGCCAAGATTGATGGTGCAGTGTGAAACTACACTAGCATGTTGGAAGAATCACTTGAGGTCCTCAGAAATCTGCAGGAGGACCCCAACATCCAATGCTTAGAGACAGAGGTGCATGAACTCCAACAATAGTATGACAACATCTGAGGAACTGCGTAGATGGTGGTCCTCACTCAGAGGCTTGTGAGGATGCAGTAGGCCAAGGAACTGAAAGAATAGGTGGACATAGCACCACATAATGAAGCAGTCCTGAAAGAGTTCGTTCAGCCTTGGATCAAGGAGGCCTTCATTATCACGGAAGAAATCAAAGGAAAGCTTGCACACATGTAAGGGATGCACAGATTGATGCAGAGAAGCACTCCTAACATAGACGTCTCTGAACAACGTATGTAGAAGATCCAGGAAGCAGTGACTCAGTGCATTGCTGACCTTCGCACAGTTCAAAAATAGTTGGCAAGACTCTATGCAAAGATCGTTGCACTGATAGAGTGACACGAGGGCAAGTCTCGATGTTTGTGTTGGGGGCCTGTTGGGCATGGAATCCCCTCAAGGCATTTTTTTGGGCCCAAATCCCATGTTTTGATTGAACCCTATTGTAAAAGCTCCATGAATTGCGGGCGTGGGGTGCAAAAGTATGATAGAGTCACAGGGTTGTCCACCTTAGTTTTGTAGTATATTGTTGGCTGGATAGACCTACCAATGGTCTGCGGACCATGGGATTGTATAAATGGAGCAAGGCTCTAAGTGTAAGAGAAGAGGATATAGAAGAGAGGCATGAGAAGTCTAAGTGATTGAGTCGTAGGTTGAACTGTCTCTTTGGGTCGTAGAGTGGGAGAAGGCTCTACAGCTATGTGCGCAGAGGCCTACTAGTCCATAACTAAGTGTGCAAACCCCTATAGTTGAGTGTGTAGGGTGATTCGAGTCTGTAACCAAGGAAAGAATCAATAAAGAGAAGTTTTGTTATAATTCCATATATCTGTTCTTCGGTTAATCCATGATCGATATAATTTGCAAATATAATGTTTATTTACTACGCACACCTATATGAGTGGCTTATGTTGTTACATATAACTTAAAGAACTCAAGTAGGCAAAGATAATCAACTAACATTGTAATACGAGCAAGGTCCTAGGTAATAACGCAGAGCGTGGTGATCAACCCTAGGGTAGGGTTGCGCGAAGGCAGTATATCAGGTTGTAAGGGACGGGATAGTGCGTGAAGCAGCCAACACGCAGGGTCAAACTGTGCACCAGTCAAACTCATCAGACATCTCTAAGGTGTGGAAACCCGGTTCTAGCACCCTCCCATACTACTTCGGGTGAGAACTTAGTCTGAGCTCTACGGACTGTTGCTGAAAGGGCGAGTAGCATTGGAATTTGTTTCAAAATAGAGGAAAATTTAAACACAGAGGAAAAAATCAAGGAAGAGGTCAAAGTCAAGGTAGAGCGCAAACTCAAAGCAGAGGTCAAAGCAGAGGCATAGGACAGTATCAAGAAAGAGGTAGAGACTTGAATCAAATTGTCTACAGAAGATGTAACAAAGTGGGTGATTTTGCAGAAGATTGTAGAACTTCCATTGATAAAATTCCAAATTTCCATCAAACCATAGCTCCATTTTCCACTGATGAAGATGATGATGGTTCGAATATGTCCTCACATCAAGTCAAAGCTCAGGATCAACCACACTAGTTTCCACTCTTCTTAAAAGTGATTATGAAGATGCATGGATTTTAAATATAAGGGAAATTCAACACATGACTTTTCGACAAGAGTTCTTTTGGAACTTCCAACCATGCAACCTTAGTTCAATCTTTCTTGTTGATGATGCAAAACATATTCCTTATGGAAAAGGTGTGGTTAAACTTTATCTTCCTGACATTGGAGAAATATTGATTTCAAATGTACGGTATGTACCCAGCTTTAAAAAGAATTTGTTGTCTTTAGTCTTGATCCAACAAGCTGGACATCAGGTGGTTTTGGAGGATGGCCTAGTTAAAATTAATTCAATCAAACTGGACATGAAAATAGTGATGACATGATATGAAGATGGAAAAATGTTAAGGATGAAACAAACAATTCTTCCGAGGAATTCTAACTTTGCAGGGGTAGCAAGCACAAACATTTCTCCTATCATATTATGTCATGTGAGATATGGACATTTAAACTTTGTCAGTCTCTCTCAACTACAAAATCATGGAATGGTTAAGCGACTTCCTACCTTCAAGAAAGAAAAATACAAAATGTGAAGCTTTCATTTATGGAAAACATAGTTGAGAGACTTTCCCGACAAGTTCATGGTGAGAAAACATGCATTTGCAATTAGTACACAGTGACATTTGTGGACCCTTGCAAGATTCTCTGGGAGGCTACAAATATTTCGTACACTTTATTAATGATTTCAGTAGAATGACATGGGTTTACTTCTTGAAGCATAAGTTAGAGGTATTTGAAAGGTTTAAAACTTTTCATCACTTGTTGAAAATAACGTCAGAGAAAAGATTGGCACTCTTAGAACTAACAATGGAGGAGAATTCACTTCAAAGGAATTCCAAAGTTATTGTAGAGACAATGGGATCAAACAACATCTGACAAATGTCTACACTCCATAGAAAATTTTAAACACACATGGCAGCAATAGAATATTAAAGATAAACAGGGGAGTACCACTATTATTAACAAATGATATAAATATAAAGTACATCGTGTGACCCTTGGATTCATATTCCAAGTTTTCTCTTGGACTCCTTTTGGTTATTTAGCTTCCACACCAACCCTTAGAGGATTAGGTGTCCAACATTCCACCGCTTAATCCAAAGGGTTATGTATGAGTCCAAGAAGAGTGTTGTAATTCAAAACGTGAAAAAATGCATGGAAGTGCTAGGCTGAATGTGCTCTCTAAAATGTTGGTGTAAAGGGTCGTGGTTTAAGGATGACCACTAACATTGGAACACTTACTGTAGTTCCTAGAACTCTTCCAAGTCTGGCATGAAGCTCAAGTCTTCTACTAAAGGAAGTGCTTTTGATGTTTTCAAGAGGGAAACCTTCAACCATGAAAGGAAGGTCACAGCCCACATAAAAGGGAGAACTTCAACCTGAAAAGGGAAGTCTCAACTTGTGATGGTTTAAGGATGACCAACAACTCTATAATGCTTAATGCAATTCTTGGAACTCTTACAAAACTGGCAAGAAGCCGAAGTCTTCTACTAGAGGAAGTGTCCCCAATTCCTTGAAGAGGTTTCACAAACTTAAGGCATGCTCAGGGGCATCTTTGTCTCTAGCTACAACTCTAAATCTGGTATGGCTGGTTGTGGCTCACGCTTGCTTGATGTGGCTTTGAATCTTGTATATGACCATCATTTCCCCCACTGTCAGATATAAGGTGAGATGATTTAGAAAACTAAATTGCAAGACAGTTCAATACTCTAGAACAAGTTCAGGCATATGACAGAAATATCTTCTTGTTTGTTGATGCCCATTGCGAAGAAGCAATCCATCTAAGATGAATCTTTGTTCTTGTATGAGGTTTGTTTCTGAAGCATCTATTAGAAGAATGACTGGTTTTATGACAGTGCTTACATGGATGAAGATCAAAACTGTTATCTTTCAGATGGCAAACTCGGTCACAGTGTTGGCATTTCACAATTTGTTTCTATGGAAGAGGGGCAGAATCTGGAACAACTGAAGGTGAAATGTCATGAAGAAATCTAGCACTCTGAAACTAGATGGCCTTTGAGTAATCTATAATATGAAAGGAAACCTCATTGTCATATCTAAGACCTATTTTGTGCTTGTTGTGGACAAGTTCTTCCCAAGGTCTGATGATGGGCTTGGCAAATGCAGACTAGATTTCTGCATCTACATGTAAACTTGTTGCTTTATTTGGCACTGTATCTGAATCAACTTGCTGCTTATGGCAGTCTATTTCATTTTTCTAAACATAAACAGGTTTAGAATGACGAATCCTCTATTTTAATTCTCCTTGATGTAGCTGAGATTCAAGCTCCAAAAATTCTATCTTGTCTTGTGTATACTGCAAATAGGTTTTAATATCACAGAGAGTGTTCTTGCTGATTTTCACTATATCATGAACTGTCGAGTGTATTACAATATTTAACAACTCTAATACTTCAGCAATTTTATCCATTTTCCAAACAGTCAGATAAAAAATGCACTTGTAGAAATAATAATGGTTTCAGAAAATTAATTTACCAATACGAATTAATTTGCACTGATGTCTGCTCATGTTCTCACTTCACAGTGTCTTGTGCCTCACTTTCTATGCAGTAAGCCCAATATTGCTACCTTAACAGAATGTCTACCTTGACAAGTTTGCAACCCATAGGCTCTACTTTTCCAGCATTAACAAGACCCCAACATAAATGAGATTATCTTCTATATTTCATCTACCATACACCATATAACAGTCATGCACAATAGTCTTCAATGTATTCAAAGCAGCATACAGTAGTTCTAGACTGTGGAATTTCAATCGTTCCCACTCAATTTTGAATAATACAACACCAAGGGGATTGCCTTATGCAATGCTCAATGCTCAACATTAAAATTCTCATGCCAATCTTAAGAAACATTAAAGATTTCACATCCACTTGTCAACACTGCTAGCCTTTAGGTGTTATATCATGTTGGACAACATTATTATGATGGAAACGCAGTTGAAACAGTACAATGGTCAATGTTATACTATCTCTACAAACTTCGTTATACCAACAATGTTGAACTTATCAACAACGTATATATCTGGACAACGTTAACGTATATAACCTGGAGCAACCTTTCTTGTAGCTGGCTTCTTTGTTAGGATAGCATGTTTAGTAGCCTTTGTAGACTTGATGGATGGAGTGGCCTTCAATGGATACCAAAAGTTTGAAGCAGAGACCATGAAGGTATAATGTATATCGGTGTTCTTTATATATGAAGACCATGGAGCACCACGTACAAGGACTATGTTATTTAATTCCCAAAGAACCCTGTCAATCAACCAATAATGGAATACACGTAAACTCACCATTTCACCAATCCATGACTTTCGCATAGTTCCTAAGGTTTAACTTTATTGGGTTCATTCTCCACCGTAAATTTCAACCCCATGATCTGACGGTTGATATCCTTTCTGCAATCAATCAAACCTGCATGACCATCCTCCATCATAGATCTGCACTCACAAGATCTGATAGTCTACGACGATTTCAGAAGTAAAACCTACATGAAGATTACCCATCTGAAATGGGTAGTATTTCTCTCTCCTCTAGTGGCTACGTGTCGAATGGTGAGTGGAATCGGGCAGACTCACGAGATTACCTCTTACCACTTTTTGTGCCCCCAAAATACCGTTTCTTGTGCGAAGACCAGCTTTTTCACTGGCTATCTCTTGTGTACCTTTTCTAGACGATGACTATTAGATCTATCGATCATACGCCTATTGCTCCCCTTTAACTTTTGACTCAAAATTGTCGGGTTTTCCTCTATTTTGCTCTAAATTTAACACTTCTACCAATTTATATTGGAGCTGTGGTATGGAGGAGCTCTGACTCCAGAGTGTGAATCGAAGTGGTAGGGACCTGATTATGAACGACACAATACCATGGAGGAGCTAGCAATGATATAATCATGCCCAATAGATAACACCACAAGTCAAGTCTGACACACAACACCAAATCACAGTTTAGACAAGTGATTTGGAGAGCCACGAATGGTGGTTTGCTTCAACAGAGCTAACAATTCATAGGATGAGGATGACTATTGTTGGTTCACACAAATGCCATTCTTGCACAACACCTCTAGGCAGTGATTTGGTGTTTGAGTTGGGGTTATGGTCAATGTGTCAACACATACATTCAATACAATGTGTAGAGAATAAAATTCTCAATCAAATTTGAATGGATTGACCTTGAAACACACAACAATGATGTACTAGAGATTTTGCTTATAATGCATGGCTAGTGATTCACACTTGCCATTGGAATTGGAATTGGAATGAATTGAAATAGAATAGAACAATGAACTAGACAAGTATTCAAGAATTTGAAGATGGCTTTTCTAGTGTAGGTACACTTCTGTATTCAAAAGGAATGCTTGCCATTACCAAAGGAAAAATTCAAGGCTGCCTTAGAGGTAATAGACAAATAGGCTTAGATGGTAGAGCCCTAAATTTGATGAGACCACAAGTCAATTCCAAACCAAACTCAGATTGGAGCAGCTATGAACGAGCTATGAACGAAATGATATAGTGCTCACAATAGTCTCAAAAGATATATAAATACAACTGAAATTTACTGCAGGAGTAACGCTATAACTTAGTAGATAAACCTTGAACTTTAATTAACACACAGAGAAAGAACGTATATACTAGGAATAGAAATGTCAGAGGAGTTACTCTATTTAAAACTAACTAGAGACCTGCGCTCTGACTAGTGCAGATAGATTCTGGGAAGCGTATTAAGGTGGTTCACGAAATTCAAGGTATGGTATAATGTTTAACTCTTTACCAACTCATTTGAAAATAAAGATTTTACAGAGATGGTAGTCTAGAACAAAGGTACGAGACTAATATGTATAGAAAGGGAACAGAACAACAAGCTCACATAAATAAGTGGCTCATACTTTAGTAGGGCATGAGATCACGCGCTCGAATACCATGTTTAACACAGACATGGGAACAACAGAATATTAAAGATAAATAGGAGGATACCACTATTATTAACAAATGATAAACATTTATAGTACATGGTGTGACCCTTGGATTCATATTACAAGTGGTCTCTTGGACTCCTTTTGGATGTTTAGCTTCCACACAAACCCTTAGAGGATTAGGTGTCCAACAAGAAAATGGAGTAGTAGAAAGAATGAATCACACTTTGTTAGGAATGGTGAGATCTATGTTAACTTTAAAAATTTAAGTACTATTTATTGGGCAGAAGAAATACATACAATTGTTTACTTAAGGAATAGGTCTCCCACTGCTTCTTTGGATGGAATCACACCTTATGAAGCATGGTTTGCTTTCACAGCTAAAGTTAAACACCTTAGAGTTTCTGGTTCCATGTGTTATGCCTTAGTTCCAAAAGAAAAATGAACTAAGCTAGACTCACGATGTTTGAAATGCACAATAATTGGATATTCATATGAGAAGAAAGGGTATAGGATTCTGTCAAATGCAAAATTTATTGTGAGCAGAGATGTAATTTTGATGAAACTAAGAGTAAGAGTGTTGAAGAAATAGAACATATTCTTCAAAAGTTGGAACCAAAAGGAGATAAAAGGAAAGGAAACATTTAAATTCAACCAAATCCAAAAAATTCGTGTGAACTTGATTTTCCTTCCTCTGAAGATGATTCATCGAGTCCATCCACTTCACCAACATAGTCTGTGTCTTCTAGTAATTCATTAGAATCTCCTAGTAGTAGTAGTTCTTGTGACAATGATTCTCCACCCCCAGAATCTACAGTTGATCAATGTACCTTTGTTTACACTAATCCTCTTTATAATTATGGTGACTTTTCAGAATCTCAAACAAGTGAACATCAATTGCCAAAACAAGTTGTTCAACTTTTGAAAGATGTAAGGCTAGATGAGAAAAATAAAACAGGAACAAGGGGTTCAACCAAGAATGAAGGAAATTTTTCCTTCATCATAAATGATTTTACTGAGCCCTTCATGTACAAAGAGACAGTAAAATATAAATAATGACAAGAAGCTACGATTGAAGAATATAAGGCAATTCAAGACAACGACACGTGGAAACTTATTCACTTTCCTCAAAATGTTAAAACCATCGGATGCAAATGGGTTTACAGAATTAAGTACAACCAAAATGGAGAAATCAACAAGTACAAAGCTAGACTTGTGGCTAAGGGTTTCTTAGAGCAAGAAGGTGTTGATTATGAGGAAACTTTTGCTCCTACCACAAAATGGAACATAGTCCGCTTAACACTCGCATTAGTGGCACAAAAAGGAAGGAAACTTCATCAAATGGGTGTAAAGAGTGGTTTCCTCAATGAAAATTTACAGGAAGATGTATATATGACACAACCACCAAGTTTTGAAATTGAAGGGCAAGAACATAAATTCTTTAAATTGATTAAGGCTTTATATGGGTTAAAACACGCTCCACAAGCTTGGTATGCAAAAATGGATGAATAATTTCAGAAAGTTGGATTTCAACGAAGTGAATTTGACGATACTTTGTATGTACATCAACATCGTAAAAATATGGAGATTCTTGTTATGTATGTAGATGATTTGATCATGACTGGAAATAATGATTATCATATTGTATAGGTTAAAAAAGAGTTACATGTAGGAGTTAAGATGACATATTTCGGACTACTTCACTACTATCTTGGAGTTGAAGTATTCCAACGTGCACATCGTATTTTCATTTCGCAAAGTAAGTATGCAGCAGAAGTTCTTTAGCAATTTGGAATGTAGGATTGCAAGCCCACTCTTACCCCCATGGAACAAAACTTGAAACTTTCAAAATTTGAAGGGAGGGAAAAGGTGCACAACGATACTTATAGACAAATGACTGGCAACCCTATTTATCTGACAATGACTTGACCAGATCTATCTTATGCAGTTAGTATTCTTTAATGCTTTATGCAAGAACCACGAGATAGCCACTCAAATTCAGCCAAAAGGGTTTTATGATATATCCAAGGAACAAAATAATTTGTCCTTCTTTACAAAAAGACTAAAAATTTTGTACTTGGGATATTTTTAGATGCTGAATTTTCTAGTAGTATTGATGGTCAAGCATCAACCTCTAGTTATTTAATGAGCATGGGGTTAGCCACAATATCTTGGAGTTGCAAGAAACAAGATATAGTGACCACTTCTTTGGCTGAAGAAGAATAAATATCAGCATGGGAAGAAACATGTGAAATTGTTTGGTTGCACAAAGTTTTGTAGGGTTTGGGCATTCCTGAAGCAAAAGCTAGATCATTATTCATCGATAACAAGTCAGCCATAAATCTTGCCAAGAATCTAGTTTTTCATTCCAAAACAAAACATGTGGACACCAAGTATCATCACATTATATTACTCATTTCCAAGGATGTCATCAAGCCAATTTATTATCCTTCAGAAGATCAGGTCTCTGATATTTTCACAAAACCACTTAGCAGGATCAAATTTACTAAGTTCAAAGATGAACTTGGTATTTGTTGTAATGTATCTTTCAATCATGGGGGGAATGTTATATGATCCAAAATACAAAATTCATGGTTCACAAAGTTAAGATAGAATATTAATTTATTTAGAATATTTAATTAATTATTAGAGACACCTACAAATAGAATATTGTTGTAGAAGATATGACATCTAGAATAATGTCATATCTTAGGCTCCAATTTAGGAGTAGAGTTAGTATATTGGTTAGAATTTCATTTATTGTAAATGGACACTTGTTAATTTAATAAGTATTCCATAACTAGAATAGGTTAGAAAATTAAGCTTATATATAGCTCATTCTCCTGACTGTAAGAGTGTTGGAGTGTGTGTGTAAACTCTTGCAAAATTATTATGTAATTTCTTTTCTAATTAATAAAAGTGTGTGTGTGAGAACACTTCTGCCATTAATACTCAAACCCTTGCATAGACCTTGTGAATTTTATCCACTTATGTCTATGGCCATAAAATAATTTAAAATTAACTATTAACGATGTGAGCTACTATTGGGAGAAAAACCCTAATTTCCATGGAGACTTTAGAGGAGAAGTAAATCATACCACAATTATAAGTTTAAAATTAAACCCTAACCAATGCACAAAAACACTAATATGTAATAAATCACCTTATAGTGTTAGATTTTGAACATAAATCTTCGTTGAATATTCAATATTAGAAATTGAATTAAATATGTTTAAAGTTGTCGTAAAAGGAGAAGAATCTTACTCAAGTTTTGATGGTTGAATGATAATTTCACTACGCCCCTATTATACAATTAGAGTGGGGGTTTTATGAGTATAAACCAACAAAATACATGAAAATAGACAAATACAGAAGTAGAATTAATGAATTTAGTGGTCACCTCAAGAGGAAAGCCATGAAATGGAAAATTGTAGTTTAGAACTGGAGTTGTCGAATTTCCTTGGGAAAAAACCTTGTTTATTCTTACATTGGAATCACCAAAACAAGGAAAAATCATTCATGGTTTGTACTCTCAGAGCATTGAACATAATACTTGGAAAAATCATCTGCATTTCACAAGAAAAAATATAAATGGTATTATCTCTGCTAAATTAATTATTGGTAACTCCCTTCATCATTAGTGTGGCGATCTCTGAAACAAACGAAAGGATATGGAACCATATGGAATAAATGTAAGAGACACGTTGCAAAGCACATCGAGCGACACTTTGGCCACACAACACATCGTAAATGAACTAATAGAATAGAGGTAGGGTTTTCTTACCCTATGGAAATATTCATGAAAACCTCCAATGTTGGATTCAATCATTTAATCATAATCATTCATGAGAATTTATTACCATGGACCACATGATACCGTTTGAATGGGAAATGCTAAGGAATTGTGTTGCTTATATCTAGTGATGCCATATGTCATGGATGGTCCATACCATTCCCAAATCAGTTAAACAAGACTAGAAATATTGTCTAGCTGTATATAAAGCAATACAAGTAATTTAAGGTAGGGTGCTCTATATTATGAGCTAATACTTGGGTGATGGTCATAGTATGTAGAGAAATAATTATGTTGGAATGATTTCAATATATATTTGTGTGTGTGCGCATTGAAAATTCCCTAATGAGATAAGAGTGTAATATAAAAATAAATTGTTTAGAAGGTGTTAATTATGAAACTCCTTATTCTATGCCTACATGTGATCCATTATATGAAGAATATTTCAAAAATATTATAGGGGTGTAATAATTATGAATACCAAATGGAAGTTTGATGTCATTCATATTTTAATACAATTAAAATAAGAGTAAAGGCAATTGAATTGTTTGACTTTATTCAATTAAGACAAACAAAAGGATGTTGGGTATGCAGGTTAAAGGTATAATTTCAATTACCAATTATAGTGAGATATAAAAAAAAATAGGGTATGAGATTGAGGTATGTTAAATTGATGGTGAATAACTATTTTCGAGCATCAATGATGAGATGTAGAAAAAAATTTAAAACTTCGAATTTGACATCTTTGATAATTTGTTCATGAAAATAATATGTAGGCATAGGTATCTTGTACCATTGATATTGTATAAGGTATGTCCAAAGTTGTTTTTCAGTTATGAAATTAAGGTAGGAAAGTGTTATTAAACGCCTAACCCCTGAACCAATTGACACCTAAATGCCATAACCCATTGACACCTAAATGCCATAACCCATTGACACCCCTAAGCCCTTAGTGCTTAATCCTTAACCTTTGAAGCCCTTAACCACTAAGACATTAACCTCTAACCCATGTAACCCCTAAACGTCAGCCCCTAGTCCCTCAACCCCCTAACCTATAAACCCCCTAATCCTTAACACCTTACCCTTTACCCTTTACCCTTAACCCCTTACTCTTAAAACCCTTAACTCCTAGAATCCCTAAGCCTTTCCAAAACCATGGGTGCTCCAACACTAATATTCTTGGTCATATTTTTACCCTTTGGCCTTAACCCTTGACTCCTAAACACTGTAACTCCTAGAACCTATAATCCTTTCTCCCAAAAC
This sequence comes from Pinus taeda, assembly GCA_000404065.3. Classification (NCBI taxonomy): domain Eukaryota; kingdom Viridiplantae; phylum Streptophyta; class Pinopsida; order Pinales; family Pinaceae; genus Pinus; species Pinus taeda. Next base: position 7,383 of record APFE030772635.1, on the reverse strand, counting down.
ATGGGTGCAACAACACTAATCTTCTTGGTTTTCAGCCCACATGCTACTGCCTTTTCTGATGGATCATACCATACCTCAACCACATAAAAGTTTTTTCTTTAGGCTTATCATCGAGCTCTTGAGTTTACTTAAATCCCCATTTTCATTGTTTCACATGCGTAAATACCCCTTTATTTTTTTTTCTATTGATCTCTTGAATTTACGGTGATCTTATGGGTAGTTTTGGTGTGTGTAATTTCCATCTACAATGCCAAAGAAAAGTATTAATAAGCCAAATTAATTTCTTTGTGCAACTGTCATTTTTATAATCTGTACATGAAAGTGATGGAAAATGATCGAGTAGACATATCTGTATAGCATGTGGAGAAACCTACAATTAATTGTTGCAATTGTCATATGGAACCTACAAGTATCGTTGAGCTTAGAACCTATTTGGTCATGAGGAACCTTTGATGTGAATCCCTGCATAGATCCATGGATTTGTGAATGCCCATTAGATGACAAGCACAAAACAGATCTATGCTAGACCATCATTAAAGACCTAGTTGAGGAGCCCTCATCTAGAGTGGAGTAACTAGTGTGTGAACCACATTGGTATAGAAATCTAGCAGCATTGAAATAAATATGTGAAGTGGCGAACAACATGGAAAGCCACCAGCATGGAGGAGTCTATATTGAACTAAGATAAATGAGTAACATAAAGAGAAGATAATAAAACTATAATAATATGACAAGAAGATATCAATGTAAGAAAATATTCTTGCCATCAGATTTTCTAAAACCACATTTCATGGTTTGATGAATTCCACTTTCAAACACTTAGAAAATTTGTGCTAAATTTTTTTATGGTATACTAATCTATAACAAGTCTTGGAAAGATCATGTTCAACCTATTTATAGGGTTCTAAAATTATTGGAGTAGAAAGAATTGTATGAAAAACTCTCCAAATGTTTCTTTAGGGTACAATAAGTAGAATATTTGGGTCATATTGTATATCATGGGGGAATTAAGGAAGACCGTAAAAAATTAAAGTCATCAAGGAGTGGAAAATCCCCATAAACCTTAGGCATAATCGAGGATTTCCCAAGTTAGTATGGTATTATTGCATGTTTGTTAAGAATTATGCGAAAATAACAATGTAGCTCCCAACATTATTGAAGAAAAACTATTTTTTTTTGGACTCCAAAAGAAACTAAGGCCTTTGAACATCTTAAATAGGAAATGTACCAGGCTCTGGTCTTAGCTACAACTAACTTTTAAAAAACCTTTATTATGGAATGTGATGCCTGAGGAAATGGAATTAGCATTATTTAATGTAAGAATGAAGACCCATTGCTTTCAAAATTCATCCAATAAAGGGAAAGTATTTACACAAACCTATTTATGTGAAGGAAAGGTTGACAATACTGGATGCGATAAAGAAATTGTGCCCTTATCTAATTGGAAGACACTTCAAGGTAAAATTGGATAATGATATTCTTAAATAATTCTTGGAACAAAGTTTACTCTCAGGAGAGTAGAAGGAATTGGTCACAATGATGTTGGGTTATGAATTTGACATCATCCACAAAAAAGCGAAGAAAAAATGTTGTTGGCAATGTACAATCATGAAGTGATGCGGATGTAAAGGCATTTTCCTATGTCATTTGTATTATATAACTTGATGGATAACTAAAGCAAGGTATGAATGGAAGAATGATGAGGATGTGTGGAAGCTCATGCAAAAGTTGTAGAAAGATCCGAGTGCATCTTATACATTTATCTGAAAAAATGATTCATTCTGGTACAAATATTGCCTATATATATGTAAGAACTCCCATCTCAAACGAAAGGTTATTTTTGAATTACACACCTCTCATATAGAATGGCATTTAGGATTTTCGAAAACTTACCACAAGGTCAAGAAGTATTTTTCTAGATAGCCTTAAATCTCATATTCAGAGGTTTCTGTTAGAATTTTTGGTTTCCCAACAAAATAAAGTTGAGACAATTAAGAACCTAGTTCTTTTACAACCATTAGCCACTCCAAGTTAGCACTGAGAGGAGGTATTAATGGATTTTATCACATGTTTACCCAAGTTTGAAGGAAAGAGTGTCATCATGGTGTTAATTGATAGACTTATCAAGTATGCATAGTTTTGTGCATTATATCATCCTTTTAAATTCGGTATAGTAGCTACTACATCTATGGAAATAGTTCAAATGCTACATGAAAAAACAAAGATTGCAAGTGGCATGGATCCCATTTTCACCAAAAAAAATTGGACAGAATTATTTTCTTGCATTGGTACTCAATTAGCTCAAAGTTCATCTTACCATCATTAATCTGATGGGAATATTGAGATAATAAGCAAACGTTTGGAAGGATATATTCATTCATTTGTATATGATAAATAAACACCATGGGAAAGGTGGCTATGTCTAGCAAAATGGTGGTATAGCACTTCCGTCCATACCACATCAAAAATGACCCCATTTATGGCACTTTATGGGTAACATCCACTACCCATCACATAATTTTTAGGAGACAACTCTAAGGTTCAAGTAGTGGAAGATCACAGTGAGAATCAAAAGCAAGTTCTCCAACTCTTAAATGATAACCTAACTCTGGTGTAGAATCAAATGAAGGAATAGGAAAATTACCATTGCAATGAAAGAAGTTTTGATTTGGATGATTGGTTATTTTTACTGCTACTTTTCCCTAAAGCAAGCTAAGAAGTATAATAAATTTTCACCCAAGTTATATGGTCATGACAAGGTGTTCCAAAATATTGGTATTATGACATACAAAGTGGAGCTACTTGCATCTTCATGAGTATGCACAATTTTCCATGTTTCATACTTAAATAAGGTTATAGGTGACAATATACCAATTCAAATAATATTACTAGAACTTGACAAGGAAGAAAAAATCATATTGGAGCCTAAAGAAATCACAGAAACAAGAATTTGAAAGTTACGAAATATATCAATTTTAGAGTATCTCATTAAGTTGAAGAACTTAATTGCTAGAGATTCAACATGGGTGGTGATTATTTTATATAGAACCAACTAGAACTACTCAAGCATTGAAGAAAACACATTTTGAGGTAGAGGGGCATGTCAAGTCCCTATAATTATAGTGTATCCCACATACTATTGTTCTTGTGCCCCATAGAAGTCCATTATTGTTATTGTTGTTCCCTTACATTATTATTGTCATGTAGGAACTAATTATATTTTGAACCTTAAGAGTCCTATATATACCAAGGAGGTCTTGTCATTTGAATCATCCAAGAATTGCTCATTTATGGGATCTAAAGGGAGGTTCCCCCCTAAAAGTGGCTTATTATCTAGTCATTGATCTATCTCTTCTTATTTTTTTCTGCTATTTTTGATCTACATAATTGAGGCATCAACCTTGAAGTGATGCAAACATTGGCATATTATAAGTGACAACCTTATTAGAGCACAAATCTCTGATTTTTGTACCAAATAACTAGACTAAGGAGCCAACCTCTTAAAGATGTAGGAAGAAACTTGATTGAGGTACCAACCTCAATGCAGATACTCACATCCTTCTTCAATCCATTGTGGCCCATTTTTCACAATATTTTAGACTATATCCACAAGCATCATGAATAATGTAAGTCTTCGGAAACACATCATAGCGCTACTGTCACAACCTTGTTCATTAAGTTACCATCAACTTCTGATCAAGTTATTACTAGTGTTGTCATACCTTATTTATCAATCAAACTATCCACCACAACAATCCATTCAACAATCTAGTACAACAACACCTTTCCCAGATACCATTTTGGTCATACATATAGAACCTGCTCATCAACCCAAAAAATGTTCAAAAGCCCCAAAACAAAAAATATAGTTTTGTAACATCATGAATGTATGTTCTAATTCTTCCTAACTCCTAGAAAGATCACAATTGAATTTGGGTAATTCCCCTTTTAAAAATCTAATTTGGTTTGAAGATCATCCCAAAAACCATATAGAACCATAAAATCAATTAAGTGTTTGATAAAATGACACTTTCAGTGAATGTTATAGAAAATGAACTTTTCCTCATAGCCTTTCTAAAAACTTCTCCTTTCTTGTCTATGTAACTCTTTGAAAAAATGTATTTTGAGTAAAAAAAGTAATTAAGGAAAACTTTATGTTGATTAAATTCAAGCATATAACCTCCACCAACTCAAGAACTGTCAAAACAATGTTGGCCTTTGGGCAGCGAATAGAGAGCACAATTATTGTCGAAGCAATAGATATTATGATATGTGCCTTTGGGTGATCAATCAAAATAGAGAGAAAAGCCTTGCACCTTATAACAATCAACAGAGATAATGACCCATGCCTTGGGGTAACCAACAATCTACAAATAACACAACCTATTCATATTGGAAACCAACAAAACATAGTGTATGACCTATTCCTATGAGAAACCAGCACATTAGAGCTTATTACCTTTTCCTTTCGGGGGAAAAATAATAGACAGAGTGAACTTATGCCTTCCATTGACCACCACACAAGGCTCACAACCTATGTTCATGTGTTATGTTGATCCATCATGCAAATAGAGAATGATTCCTCAGGCCAAAAACACAACAAAAAAAGTCACTTCTTGATGTCTCTCATCGGATAGGTCCTTTAATGATAAAAAAAAACACTACATTGACTTTAATACCGTCCTATACATATGTTTGAGAGAAGATTCTATTGCTTGAATCTGACAGAAATTTGAGGTTTGAGGTGCAACACGGGTTAAGCAATGTCCATGTGCTCTCACTATGTGACGTAGTCCTAGTGTCCATGGAAAATATGATGTTGATGCCATCATGATGTCACCTTTTGTAGGTGGTGTGCCCTAAATAGGCCATGTTTCACTCAAGAATGATCTAATTGGCTAACCAAACTATACAATCCAATTCCATGTGGTGTTTTTCCCTCATTGCAGTTGTCAACTTCAAACTGACACATCTTCTTATCTTGGAGGATTTTGACCAAGTGTGATATTCTATCAGAATGTTCATGGACATGAATCTCCAACCATTCCATCCATAGCCCCTTTCAAACACCATAAATCCTACAAAAACTCAATATACTTCAAGTCACATTAAAACTCGTTTGGCATGATGTCGTCAAGATAACAAACTTATCTGGGAGAAGACACTCAAACCGTGTCATCTATAGATTCATTTGACTTCTAGTTTGATGTCAGTGACAACACTGTGTCCAATAGAAATAGGATAATCATTTATAGTCCTTGTAACCATAAATAAGGGAGCTTCCATAAATAATAACATCATCATAAGCAACCTGAGAGAAATAACCAAGGACAAATGGCATCACACTATTTAATCTTATGCTTTTGTAAACCTCTAATATGGGGAATAAATCTTTAATGCATTGATTAATGGAAAAATTTACTGCTAGTAAATATTTTAGATAATCAGAGCTATAAAAACATAACTTATGGTCTATTTGAATTCTAGCTAAACAATTTCTTGTATGCACATAATAAATCATGCACATGCATGGATTCTCTATAAATAAATAATAAATAGAGGGACAAGTAGAGGAGGATCACACCTTTTGGATTTGAAGTGATTAATAGACTAGAATTTCAAATAAAGTCCAACGTAATTATAATATTAACCATGAAGAGAGTGTACATTTGTAGAACACATATAGAGAACATATAGAAAAGCTCAAAAGTGGCATTAAGGAATTTATGGTTACAAATAATTATGTTAAATATTAGGCTATATCGTAGCCTTGATGAATGTATCTATGAAAAGGGATTAGTATTGAAAATATATTATTCATAAACACTAATGTAGTAATTGAAAGAAAATATTTTTGACTTCATGCTAGAGAAAGTTACCAAAGCATGAGCAATAAAAAATTTCAAGAATATATCTAACTCAATTGTGTCAAAATCAGTGTCATGTGGCAAATCAAATTTTGTAATTTCTCTTTTGGGTTCTAGCTTAAGGAAGTTGTGATTTGATTGATATGTACTATTTCATGTGTGGATGTTTTATAATTCTAAGAACATGCATTTGGTGTTAGACTAAAGAAATAAACATAGTTATTTTTATGCTTATAGTGAATAGAACCTTGACTTTCACAAAGAAATCCTTATTATTCATCATTACTTCATGTCATGATGATAATATTTCTAGTAAACATTTGAGGGAAAAATTAAATCTTATTACTTGAGATCTTAAAGTATAGCGTGAAGAAATGAGATATCATGCAAGATATTGAATATATTGATATTAAATATATAAATGATTAATAAAATTTTCGATATTGACATGAGTTACTAAATTGGTATATATATATTGATAAAAATATATATTTTTTGAGAATATATATTTTTTGTTTCTACCATACTTGAACTACAATGTATGTAAATAATGTGAGACAAATATATGAATATTTGTTATTATAGTATTACATAATTCATAACTTTCAACTCATCTATGTTATTATCCTCCGTTCACATAGCCCAAAGCCATTGAGGACGATTCTAAAAAATCGAATACAACTTTATCTTCGAATAGCCTTAAATATTAAATTTCCCTTGCTATTCTCTTCTCAGTAAACAACTAAGGCATTTATAGGTAGCAATTTCCATTAAGGTGATCGAAGGCATATGATGTCATTCATTAAGGTGGTGAAGGCACATATGGTGTCATCTTGTTGTTGGTGCATGAGTAGAGGAATAAGCATTATATTAGTATGAAGGACTTGGGGCATGGAGACTGGCTTGCTGAGTAAGAATGACAACTCAAGCCAAAGAGTTTTGCTGATGTCCACGAGGACAGTCACCTCAAAGTGGTCAATTAACAAAAGCAGGAATATAAATGATTTTGTGTGTTGCTCCCATTATGATTTTTATTAATGCTATGAAATGATGAATGGATATACATAAAATGATATTTATTCTTGCTAATGATTAGCGTGAGATCCTATAACAGCAATACTCTACCTGCACGAAAGAAAGAAAAACAGGCCCACGACGAACATCTATATGTGTGCATAGAGGGAAGGGATGATAAAAAAACCAAAAAAAGAAAAACAAAAAATAGAGGGAAGGGATCCGTGTGCAGCGAGCATCTGTCCTTGCTTCAAGAGCCAATTAATTTCCTGGTACATCTAATGGATTGCGTGTGAGGAGCTACTAAATTGTGAAACCGGACTCCTCCGACTGCGATATTAATATGATGTGCTGACGCGTGCTTTCCAGCATCACTGGAGCTCTCATAATTCCTCAGTAACTCCGCCTTGCCATTGGACATGACTTGCTCCTGCTCCTTCGAATTTGCAGGGCAACATCCAGGAGCTGGAGCATTTGTTGGGCAGCGAGGTTCAGCTGGAGG
>APFE030772629.1:0-20696 GCA_000404065.3 Pinus taeda | reverse complement strand
ATTCCCCCCCCCCCGCCCCCCCCCCCCCCTCTCAGTATTATTTCCAACACTATCGTAGTGTTTAAATAATTGACCAGACAGCGAAGTGCTCTCGTGCTCTCAAATAAAAAAGAAATGGTTTCAACCTTGCAAACAACATGGCATAGCAAAGTTTATAGTTCAACTCAAACGATGAGATCTTGAGATTTAGATATGGATTATTATTTATATTTTATTATTTTCAATTAATTTTTTTTTTCCAAAATTATTAATATTAATATAAAGAATAATGATATTTATAATTGATAATGTAATAATAAAGATTTACATTAATTTGGTAATGGTAAGGATTTAAATTATAAATTTTATATTAAAGGTGAGTTGTTTTATTTACATTATTTTCAGTAAATTATTTATTTATTAATTAATTTGCTTGTAAACTTAATTATAATTTTTTTTAAATTATTGGTAATAATAGCAATTTTGATTATCTGATAATTTATTAATATTTTGTATGATTTAAAAAAGATATTGTTCAATATCTATTTTCTCATCTCCATTAACATAATTTTTAGTCTCACTTTCTACTCCTTACATTTAAGTTGTTCTTATTTTCAAGTTTTCTCTGTTGTTTAACCATCAGATACATAAAATTTTTGTCTTTTGCAATAAATATTTTTAGTGAGATTGTATATTTTTGTTTTTTTTTTTTTCAAGAATCTATAATAATAATAAATAGTGAGATTGTGTTTTTTTCTTTAAAATGTCGTTTTGAATGCATAAATAAATTCATTCTTTTATTAATTTACAAAGAGAAAAAGAAAACTTGGATTTCCAATAGAAATGCCTACCTAGAATTAGAATGTCATATTTCGAATGATATTTATTTAAGATGATTTCATATAGTGAGTGATGTCTTCCTCGTGAATCTCCATCTCCATGTTGCAAGAGCAAGAGCATCTCCCTATCTCGCCTTTGCTATACTAGTCATTATTTGTGTCATAGTTAGTTTTGTTGTTTTGCCCAAATTGTCTTTACTAGACATATCATATTAAACATATTAATGGTATTTAAAATTGAGTTCTGTAAGATCGTGTATTTAGTCAAATTGCATAGCTTACACAGTAATTGTTAGATGTCAGCGTATGGAATAAGCAACACACTAACAGTGACTAAAACCAACAACTAAGTAATGTGAAAAAAAAATTTCAAGTGGTCATCTTAACTTAGGATCTACCAAGCATCAAGCCGGATCGAATCTCGTGAGATGCAAACCTCTTTTACAATTAAAATAGATACCTCTTTTATAGTGAAAATATGTATTTAGGTTGGTATAATTTACCTCTTTAAATATGCTATATTCCACATGAATACCATCGGTCAATACCATGTGTTCTCAAACCATGGGACAATACCATGAAGTTATTTTTATTTTAGCATTTTTTATGTTATTTTGACCAAATAAAAATATCTTCAAGTTATTAAATTTATTTTATTTTTATTTTGGTGTAACCTAACTTATAGACGAAATAGCCTTTTTCGTCGGAATTCACCAAAATTTGGCAATACAATTTTAAGATGTTTTGTTGTTAAAAATATATTTTTGAATGCATAAATGGATTTAGCACCCTGAAAAACCTCTTGGGCACTCGAATTATGCAGAGTAAACAATGTAAATTCAAGTTTTTAAAAATCTTTGTCGAATTTTGATTAAAATTAACCATAAAAAATGTCGTGAAAAATGGTCATTTCGTATATAAGTTAGACTACACCTTTTTATTTTTACTTTTATGTAATTTTACCAAGTCAAAATGTTTACAGGACATTACAACATCTCTACCATACTGGGCCTCTAGGCACAATGAAGGAAAAAACTAAGAAAAAATCTCAACGCCCCAGCAATTGGCAATTAGAATTGTGTTTACTAGCCAATGACTCAAACAAGTGGAAATTAAGTTGTAGAATTTGTTTACACACCAATAATTCACACTAATAAACATGGAAATCAGTTTTAAATGAATTGGTCTCTGCTCAAATTAATTAACATTAGAATTGAAAGCACAAAGATTAGCTATGACACAACAAATAAACAACAAGAACAATAAAGATTGTTACCCTATAGAAAACCCGAAAGCTTTCACTAGGGTACATTTTAACATTATAATTATAAAGTATAGTAATCAAATATTTTTTAATTGTACATTTTATTAATATAAACTATTGATGAAAACTGTCTTTATTGTTTTTTACTTTAATTTAACCATATTTAAACTAAGTGGCAGGAATAACTAGTATTAGCATTTTTTATCCATTGTTTGGAAAATGATATAGAATTTTTTTGCTGTGGTTAGTAAGGGAGCAAGTGTTCACATGTGTCAAATAACCCTAAGCCTTCGGCTCAAAAAAAAAAAACTCCTACTTAAATAAAACTAATTTTAAAGCATACTCCAAATCAACTCAATAATGTTATGTGTGTCAACTTTCTATTTTTGAAGAGAACATCCTTCATCTTTTATCTCGTACGATTCATTAAGGGAATTTTGATGTTAAATGGGCCGCCGAAGGAAATTATAAAATAATAGTGGAAATAATAAAATAAGATTGGATTACATCAAATTTGAAAAAAAAAAAAACAACTATTTTTTCAACTTGTATTTTCAACTTATCACCATGTGAGTTTACTCAAATTTCGAATGGGAACACTCATTGGATGAAAAATTTGATTCCCTGTCCAAGGAATACCCATGTTTCATACTTTCGATGACTTCTGCTACACGAAAAATGAAAAATACATGAAAAATGTGATTGCAAACACATTTTTCATGTATTTTTCATTTTTAGTATAGCAGGGTCCATCGAAAATATGCAACATGGGTATTCCTTGGACGAGGAATCAAATTCCACTATTATTTTATAATTTCCTTAGGAGACCCATTTTAACATCAAGATTCCCTTTTGCAAACACATTTTTCATGTATTTTTCATTTTTCGTGTAGCAAGGTAATCACGTTTTTCATGTATTTTCCATTTTTTGGGTTGCAAGATCTAGCTAAAATATGCAACATGGGTACCCATTGGACGAGGAATCAAATATTGCATCCAACGAGTACTCCTGCTTGAAATTTGAGTAAAACATTAGGGAGATAAGTTGAAAATACGAGTTGAAAAAAATTGTTTTATTGTTTTATTATTTTTTAATCTTTTTACCGTTTTACTCCAAAAATGGTGAATCATCCCCAAGGTTGACATCATCATCTTGAATCTTATTGGTTCTTATAAAATTTATTTTGGTTGTACATTTTTATTAGGAGACCCATTTTTAGACTTAAAAATTCCTATAATGTCTATTTGTTTTGACGAAATCATTATGGCCACTTCCATTTTAATTTTATGTTGTCCAACTTTGTTTCACGGATTCTTTCAATATATTTCTTGAGGTTGTGATACTCTCTATTTTGTAATCCATTTGCAACCTATTGTGTTTTCAATTTTCATTTATGTGTTTTCAATTTGAACTCACCTTGGGAAATGTCACATTTCCGTCACTTATGTTTAATGTTTATCTTGTAATATTTTCATTAATGGTTTATTTTCATGAATTTATTAAATATTTTAATAAACTTTATATTACTATCATTCACATTTGAGGCTTCATTTTACAACTCCTTTTATTCTAATATATCTAGATGGGTCCATTAAATGACCAATTATTCATATTTTAATGTTCATTATATGAATCCTTCAAACTAAATTGTTCTTTTTTTAATAAATGTGCTATTGTTATCACTCAGTAGAATATACTTCTTACGAATCTGGTTAATTTTTTAACAAATGTATTGTTGTTATCACTCATTGGAATATCCTTCTTAGGAATCTTTTCACATTAGGTCATCTTGATAAGCAAGAAACTATTCAATCTTCTTCGTCCCATGTAAGAACAAACATTACTAAAATGATTAGGGATTCCTCTCTCTATGAGGCATGTTATCACCCCAAGAAAATCTCCTAGGTTGTATATCAGAGATGCTCGGGAACATTACAAACTCAACAAAATGTTGGAAATGGATGGATGGAAGGTATGATGCATATTCAAGCCAGATAACCACTCCTACTATGCTTGACTCCAGACATGGGTGAACACCCTCAGACTACAAGGCTTTAGACCACCAAATACTCACAGTTTGAGGATTAAGTGGATATGGAGAATACTGACCACACCAGCAGATGCACAAGACCCTGTGATGGCCGGCTGCAACCAGTTAAGAGGTCTGCAAATCTATTTCTTAATACATAGACAGGATGTTAAGAGGTCTGCAAATCTATTTCTTAATACATAGACAGGATGACAACTCTCTAGCATTAAGATAATAGAAACCTGCATAACACATTCAATAATACATACAAGATTCTAACATAGAGGTGGGATGAGAGCCCCTCAAATGCTAAATATCAAGAGCACATGAAAAATGCATAACAGGCACAACCTAGAATAGAGAAGAAGTGGAAAGTGAGAAATTAACAACAAAAGAAGCTTGTACTAGCTGAAAATTAAGACCAGACGCTGCAAATATCACAGTAGTTACAGTCTCCAGAAGTTGAACCTTACATCAAAACCAAATCCATCAACCCTATTACATTCTGTGTTCTGGATATATATAGAGGTTGATTACAAAAATATCTGCTATCCTATGTGTGGAGGGGTCATAATGGACCACCAACCACATTGACTCTCTGATGGAGTCTCTGCTACAATCTGACTATGTCTGCAGATGAATTTGACCTTCCCTAATGCTCTGTTGTTCTTCTCAAGCAGGTGGAGTGTTGACTAAAAGAAGCTCCATAACTGATAAATGCATTTATTTGCTCAAGCTCTGCACCTTTCCTCCTTGGCTATATTGTCTCCTAAATTAGATAGTTGAAGATTTTGATGCAGCAGGAGGAAGAAAATCGGCCATTCGATCAAGCGAATGAACGGTGGGAAATTATCAGCGGGAGACATCGGGAGGAATCGGGGGGCAACAAACGTGAGCCGTCGGATCACGGGTGGGCAGATCCGATGGCTATCGGGCTGAAGAGACGTGCGAAGGTTATGAGTGGGGAACAAAGTATGGATGGTAAGCGGTATTGCCCGCACCGCTTACGAGGGTTGAGCGGTAATCATACGCAGGCTCGCGATATGAGTCAACATGCGATGCGTGGCAGAAGGGAGGCGGGGAAAACTGCTTTCCCCGCCGGTTAAAACACGGGTAAGTTATGGTAGCGGGGGAAAGTGGATACTGTTGGATCGGGACGTCCAATGGCTGAGATAGCGGCAGAGGTTTAATAACATATGTGACAGTGAAACGGCGGGTGGGTAGCACACAGTCATGTGATCGTTCTTTCATGATCGTTTAGACTTGGCGCCCGGTGCTAAAGAAATAGGGGTTTATGCAGGGTTTAGAGGAATAAAACAGATGCAGCGAGGTGAAAGGAAGTAAGTGGGGGAAGAAAGAAGGGCGAGGATAACCAGTGTAGACCATCCCTGAGCCAGCAACCAAGGACCGAGCTTATTCCTCCTCCTTGAAAATAAGCAACATGTAGCAGAGCTAACACTGTCTCCTTCTGGGGATGAGATCCTCCCTGTGAGGTCTCAAGAACTACAGACCAATGCCTTCATACAAAACCAGCTTAAAAACATTCGCCTAGTATCCCATTGGGCATGGAGTCTAATTAAGTTTAAGCTAAAATCTGCAAAGGAACACATTAAAGCTTGGAAACTTTAAATAACATGAACCTTCAAAAACTGCCCATTTCTGGGCCACCAAAATTGTTTCTCCTCCTCTCGGCCCGCTGATCATAGATCAACAAAATTGGGTTGATTTGATCCTCTACCTCAAAGAGTTTGGGGCATTTGACCGTATCTGGTAGATATGGATCAAATTTCATCCCCTTTATGTATACTCTCATCCTTGGATGTTCTTCATGGGAGCTTTCGTACACCTGTTGAATAATCATGGTTGTTGTGTGCTTCTCTATATCATTTGTGGTTTGCGCAACTAATATGAATGGTGAACCAATGGGTTCTTGTGCAGGGGACACAGAGACATCATCTGCTCCTTCATTTTTCTCAAAACATTCCTCAAACAAAGAGGAGTCCCAAAAATGTGCACCCTCTTCCTCTGTCATTTGGCAAGCTGCCTTTTCAATCTGTGCGAAGGTCACCTGAGCAGTCATCAGAATGTCAAGACTGAGATGATCAGTATCAACCTTGGGCTTTGAATCGTGGCTTGCCTTAGTGCCCAAGAGGCAACTAAGAGGGATTGTCACTTGAGCATACAAAGGGACAAAAAATGATGTGGAGCTTTCCTCTCCCTTTTTGATCACTAGGCCAGGGATAGCAACAGTTTTGGCATTTTTCAGATCTGCATAATCATTAGAAGATGTGTTGGCTTCAGGCTCAGATTCTTCGAGGATAGAGGGATCTGCTGCTAGCTGCCTCTGCTGATAAGCTTGTTGTTCTGTAGGTACAACAAACTGATGAGCAGTGCCTTTGGATAATGCTTCTTCATAGGCAGATCTGGTTAAAAAGGGGGCATTGCCCTTATCTTGCAAACCATGGACCTCCTCCTCTTCTTCATACTACTCTTCTTCCATGACTATACTCTGAAAAAGGGTTTTCACCCTTTGATCTTCGTTTATATCTCTGCTTCTCTGCAAAACCTGTAACTGCTCCTGTGTACCTCTATATGGATTTGAAATTAGAGGGGTGAAGGCACAAGGAGCTCCTTCTTCTTGAGAATACTACTCAGTCTCCAATCTGGAAACTTCAGAGGCCAATAACTCTATCATCCTGGCCAATTTATCGATCTCAGGATCTGAGGATGATGAGGACTCACCCCCCTGTCTTCTTTTTTCAGCATCACCTTCGAGTCTTTTTGCAACCATGATGTTTGATTCTACTTCAAAGGCTACATCTTGCATATTAGCCAAAGAAGTGCATATTCTTTCTTTTAATAGCAGGCAAAACTGAGAATCGAAGGCACTGGCATAAGTAAACATAGAAAAAGTAGGGGTGGGTTTAACTTCAGCTAGTATTCTGTTGTACATATGGTTAAATCTGATGTTGAAATCAGACAACAGCTCACCATTCTCCCTCTGCAAGTTCCCAAACTTAGTATAATAAAAGAGCAGATCCTTCTTATCCCCCCAGTGCTTTAGGAATACATCATCTAAAGCCTCAATGTCTGCAATAGACCTAGGGGGTAATTCTCTGTACCATTTTCTAGCCTCCCCATTTAGGCTTTGGACAAAAACCCTCATCCACACATCATTCTCACTTATATCCAAGTTATCAGCATAACTGTAAAAGGCTTCGAGGTGTTCTTCAGCTGTTACCCCATCTGTACCAATAAACTTAGGCATATATTTTTGATATTCTCCTACAGGCATGGCATTCAGAGGAACAGGTAGGACCAATGGTCCATACCTAGAAGCTATTATTCTTTCCATCTTCGTAGGTGCTTGCTGACTTGCCATGACTGGCGTATGTGGAGGGATACTGGCAGACTGAATAGTGGGAAACAATGAAATGGATGGTAGAGACGAAGGGATGTTATGGACTATATGGGATGCTATTTTTGGACTGAGATCCAAAGGGGAACTAAGTGAACAGGGAGCTTTATAAGTCTCTGGAGTTGATTCTTCGCTATCAGTACTAGGTTCTATATCTTCAAATGATACATTTTCAACTAAAGTCTCCTCTTGCAGAGATACATAAGATTTCTAAGGCTTACTTGATCCTGAAGCTCCTTTCTGTGAAGTTTTCTTCGATTTGACAATCTTCTCAGCGTCAGGCATTTGTTCAGCTAGTGATTTCTGAGGATTTCTTCGAGTATGTCTCACAAACTGAGCCAAAACTATAATGTGGAGTCGCCAAAGGTTGGTTTTCCTCTAGTGGAGTCACCAGATAGATGATTACAACCAAAAATGTGCCCAGACTTTGTCTATCATCAAAATCTGGAACTGTGTCATCTCCCAGGGAAGTTGAGCTTCAACCTCCTCTCCCTGGCAACAGCGCCAATTAATGTTATCACCCCAAGAAACTCTCCTAGGTTGTATATCAGAGATGATCGGGAACATTACAAACTCAACAAAATGTTGGAAATGGATGAATGGAAGGTATGATGCATATTCAAGCCAGATAACCACTCCTACTATGGTTGACTCCACACATGGGTGAACACCCTCAGACTATAAGGCTTTAGACCACGAAATACTCACAGTTTGAGGATTAAGTGGATATGGAGAATACTAACCACACCAGCAGATGCACAGGACCCTGTGATGGCCGGCTACATCTAGTTAATAGGTCTGCAAATCTATTTCTTAATACATAGACAGGATGACAACTCTCTAGCATTAAGATAACAGAAACCTGCATAACACATTCAATAATACATACAAGATTCTAACATAGAGGTGGGATGACAGCCCCTCAAATGCTAAATATCAAGAGCACATGAAAAATGCATAACAGGCATAGCCTAGAATAGAGAAGAAGTGGAAAGTGAGCAATTAACAGCAAAAGAAGCTTGTATTAGCTGAAAATGAAGACCAGACGCTGCAAGTGTCACAGTAGTTAAAGTCTCCAGAAGTTGAACCTTACATCAAAACCAAAACCATCAAACCTATTACATTCTGTGTTCTGGATATATATATATAGGTTGATTACAAAAATATCTGCTATCCTATACGTGGAGGGGTCATAATGGACCACCAACCACATTGACTCTATGATGGAGTCTCTGCTACAATATGACTGTGTCTGCAGATGAATTTGACCTTCTCTAATGCTCTATCGTTCTTCTCAAGAAGGTGGAGTGTTGACTGAAAGAAGCTCCATAACTGATGAATGCGTTTATCTGCTCGAGCTCTGCACTTTTCCTCCTCGGCTATACTGTCTCTTAAATTAGATAGTTGAAGATTTAATGCGCCGGATACTAACACTGGCCACCTTCGTCTTTTTTGGAGTATGGAATGGTTATGGACATGGATAGTCAGGACGGGCAGAGGAAGAAAATTGGCCGTTCGATCAAACGAATGAATGGCGGGAAATTATCGGCGGGAGACATTGGGAGGAATCGGGGGGCAACAAACGTGAGCCGTCGAATCGCGGATGAGCAGATTCGATGGCTATCTGGCGGAAAAGACATACTAACTGTGAGATAAAAATAAATTCTAATCTAAACCATTATTAAAACATTAGAAAATAAATTAAAATCATTAATCTGTCCCTCACCATACATTTTGAAAAATGTTCAAAATAAAATTTAAAAAATCTAATAATTAAAGTGACATGACACATATAAATTTATTTAATTTAAATGCATGCACATGGAGAGACGTTCAAAAGAAAATTTAATAATTAAAGTTACATAAAAAAAAATGTATTAAATGAAAAAAAATATTGATCATTAAAAAATAAAAAATCCCGAGTCGCCATATTTACACATGACTCGACTTGTCTTTAAAACTGAGATTCAAATTGGGAGAAAGGATACTTTTTCAAACCATGGATAATGGTAACCACTTTTCGTTGCCGGTACATAAACACCTAACTTTTATGATTTGAAATATAAATTTATTTAATTTAAATGCACGTACATGGAGGGATGTTCAAAAGACTTGCTTCGACTTGGTGCCCATAGGGTCAATACTGAAAATTTTCTCTTTTAGATGATGGCCATTACATAATTTTGCTTTTGTCATTTTAGACATAATGTCAAATGATGGCCATTACCATTTAGCATAGATTATATACATCACAAGTCTTTGTTAAATGAGAAGATACCTTCCCTTTGTCCTTTAAAGTTGAGTGGAATTTAAGTTATACATATAGAAGAAAAGCATCGGGAAGAAGGACCTCATGGAAAAAGCATTTCGTAATATATTTCAGAGGTATAAATCTCGTAACATTTTATAAAACAACTCTCATAATGGAACTGATGACATTTGTTCTAAAAAGAAATAATTTAAGTTACTTTTTGAAGAGTATTTAAACGCTGATTTTGAAACTAATTTCCCATTTGCACTATTATTAATAAACATAAAATACTTCTAGAATACATATGAAAAATCAAAGGGTCCTCATTATTTATTAAGTACTAAGAAAAATGGGGGTGTTGTTGTTTGTTACAATAAAAGAGTGGGCAGATGTGTGAAGAGTACTTACAACATGTAGGAGCTAGAGCTAGTTAAGTACAGGCACACTGGGTATTCAAGATTGAAAAATATTGGTTTTCAAGGCCTAAATGTAAGGATTTGAGAAATGCTCTCATCGGTATACAAGGTTTGTAGCGTCCATATATTCCCTTGGAATAACCACATGTGATACATGCGCTGCAATCGAGATATTCCCTTGGAATTAACACATGTAATACATGCACCATGCTCCATGCTCAATGTAAAAAATAATTAATCAACAATTTTACATAATTTAATTTAATTAAACATTAAATAAATTTATGGGCCCATCTCTTGACTCGTTGTCCAGCCTACCATAAGATCTACATGCATGTTTGACAAGGTGCATGCTTCCCCTTGCATGATTAACATTATAATAAAAAGAATATTGCAACAACTTAATTAACAATTCTCTTGTTACAAAGTATTATTCAACCGAAGAAAACCCCTTTCACTACATGGAATTAGAACTCAGACATGGGCCTAACTAGGAGCACAAGGATTTTGGGACATCTAAGAGGCCTTTTAAGCTTAGGTGGATCATAACATTATTTAAGGTAATGTTGAAGCTTAAATGAATGCTTGCTAGATATGTTGTTCATTTCAATGGTGGGCCGACTCACGATTCAAAATAAACCCGATTATGTTTCAGTTGAGCGAGAAGTGTAAGAGGCATAACCCAAATGTCATATGTGAGGAGGTTGAAATGTTTGTTGATGAAGTATGGGCAAAAGTTTTATTGATGAGATCTAGGAAACTAATCTAATCCATTTGGGTGAAGGCCCTCTTTCGTCAAGTAAGAGACTTTCTTGGACCTAGGCAACCTCATTAAGTAATTCTCTAAGACTCTAATCTACTTTGAAGTCATAAATTTATGGCCAACAATATTGGTTTATGTTCATTTTGTTTGGTAAAGTTTCTTGTAGGAGGTTAGTTGGTTTAAGAATAAAGTTTGAAGTTCACTGTTGAACTTATGTAAGGATTACATCATAAAAATGTATTGGTTCTGCAAGTGCACAATAATAGAGATATACATAGCCACAAAAACAATTGGAGTGATGGTCCTCACACAAGTAGGCTTGGCAAGAATTGAACAAACTACACTGGCTAAAAGGGAAATGCACAGAGCTAGGCAAGTCTTTTATAATTATCAATTTCAGTCTCTTGAAACATAAAGTTGCTAAAGCAAGACTTATCCATATGATTTTCTTTCAGTACATGGGAAAGAGAATATGGATAAAGTAATAACTAGATCACATATAAGAATAGAAGAAGGTCGATAAGAATAAGGGCATCAGAAAAAGAAGCTAAAATGGATGCTACAAGTGCAACTACTCAATTACTTTACATGGTTAAGAAGCTTGTTGTATCTCTAATTGATAGATTTTTACTTGGTTCCTTGGATTAGTATCCACCTATAGTTGGGCATACACAATAGAACCTTGATGCCATAGAAGTTATAGCAGAAGCGACCTTGATCCTGTGCAGACAACATAAGGGCAAATCGGATCAAACTGAGCACATCACAAATGTTCTTGAAAACAATGTAGAGTTATGTAAGCAAGAGTGAGTGAGAACACATGTATGCTATAATTCTAATTATGTCAGTTATACTTTGCTTAGCGTTCCTATTTTGAAGCTTTTTTTGCATGCGTTTAATATCATGTAGGGTAGATATCTCTATGACAACTAGGGTGCTTACAAGATTTATTGGCAAGTTTTAAGCTTGAGATATAGAACTGTAATTTTTCTTATTTCGGTAAATAGAAGAGATGTGGTAATGAGTGTTCTTCATTGTATATTTTACATTCATAATTTCCAGCAATATGTGTTTGTAGATTAACATAGCCAAAGATTATTGTTTTGATTGAGGTTTTCAGTTTTAAGCAAACTAGTTTTACAGTAACTTATCTGAGTGCAGAATTTGCTTACCATGGTCTAAAATTTCAACACAACCTACTACATATCTCACAAGAGTCAAGAGATTCAAGACTTTCTTCTAGCAAGTGCGGGTCTGAGTCCCATGCAAGAGGTTTAAGCTACCACAAGAAAGACATAGTCGGGGAGGGTATCTAAAAACATAATGTCGTGGTGTTATTTATGCCATGAGAGTTAGATTATCATGACCATCACAACAAGAAAGCATGCAGATTGAGCCACTTCTCCATTGGCGCTGCTGAAGTCAATTTCTGGAGTATCAAAGAAAACGTCTTGAGCAATTCACTAATTTGACCCGTGAGATAGATTATGCGCTTCGTTACTTGAAGTTCATGTTAAGGAAGGCAGGGTGGATTTGGGTAAATGGAGTTAACAGGCACTGGATATGGAGATGAAGCTAGAGGTTAAGCATCTTTCTCCATTTCGTCTATCAACGGATGGCCTAGTATCACCATATCTATCAAAGGAAGCCAACCTCCCAGAAATCACCTTGCGCTTTAATGTTTTCCCTGAATTATCCAGAGAGATGTATAGTGGCCAAATTTCCACTCCATTAATAACCATGTTGTCTACATGCGGGTGGCCACTCCATCAATAGGGGACGAAGGGAACACTAAATTGATAGGGGAGAGGAAGGGAACAATGAAAGGATTCATAATTAAAGTAAATGTTTAATTCTAATCAAGTAATGCTAGCATTACTTAGCATCACTCCCACTTGAGAAAATACTAATGGTGCAAACCCTTAAGTCTTAAATAATATGTGAAGAATATAGATGGATACCTAGGAAAGAGGCCAAATAAGATTATCAAATTTTCTATTGGTTGAAAAACCAAATTTTCTATTGGTTAAAAAAACCAAATTTTCTATATGAGAGGTTCAGAAAAGATAATTTTTCAAAATATCAAATAAAAACTTTGTATAATTTTTCTATTTATGCACAACTAATGTAATAAAAAAATCAATCTAATAACATGAAAAACAATAAAGTAATTACTTGAATTGTTGTATAAGGTGACAGAGATAGATGTTAGTACCACGCGTTTAGCATACCTATAAATACATCCTAATCCCTTCTATCTTTGTTCCGCTCAATATCGGGTAGTGGGAGTCAGGGTTTTATAGTTCAGAGAATTTCCCATTGATTTTCATTAACATGACCTTTCATTGACGAGAAGGGATAATCTTGCCACTGAAGGCATGATCTTGCCAATTGCATAGTGTTGGGAGCGAGATCCCCCAAGGGTAGTTTTGGGGCTAAAAGTGCATGTTTGAGTCAAATTTTGCAACAAAATTGTGAAGATTTTGCATTTTGTGGTCACGGAGCACGAAGGTGTCATGTGTCATAAAGGATAGTCCGCCCTTAGTTTTGTAAAGTAAAGTTAGTTGTAAGAGATCTACCCATGGTCTACAGACCATGGGATTGTATGAAAAGAGCTAAGCTCTAAGTAGTTTTAGGGAGAGAGACGATGATGAATCATGTAAGCAAGTCATAGCTCTAAAGTAAGAAATATAAGTCTTGGGTTGTAGCGTAGGTAGAGGCTCTGCAGCTGAGTGCGCAGAGGCCTAGGGTAAAAGTCTGCAGCTGAGTGCGCAGACCGCTGCAGCTATGTGCGCAGGGTGGACAGAGTTTGTAAACACTTGGAAGATATTAATAAAGAGAGATATTCTGCAATTTCTGTGTCTTTGTTTTGTTGATGGATCTTAATATGTTATGTATGAATTTCCTTTATTATGCTTATATGATGCATGAATGAATACAATTACATTGGATAACTGAACGCGATCAAGGATATATGTTTATGTGGTGTTAACTTTAATTATCTAATAAGATAAGTAAGACACTTAGAGTAATTTGGGAATCTGCACAGACTGTTGCCCTAACAGAGCGAAAGTACTTGCGTAGTAGGTTAGGACTATGCGAAGGTTGACTATACCCTTTCGCGGAGGTATTGAAGGCTAGAATAGAGGGCTCGTCTTGCAAGCCCTAGAGCAAAGCGACCTGCACGAAGGCAAGGATAGAGGGAATCAAACGATGTCACAACCATCTCAGGGTGCGGAAAATTGGTTCCAGCATCTCCCCATACTACTTCGGGTGAGAATTCGGTCCATGCTCCGTGGGCTAATGTTATGAAACCAACTCACAAAAAGATAGAAAATATAGATGAATGCCTTAGAAAAAATCCTCTTCAAGGGGGAAATCTCCTTTACATTATACAAATGAACAATTCTTGGATGATACAAATGACAATACCTCCTTTCTATATATAGGAGTCTAAGCGGTCATAATATAATCAAAGCCAACATAACAATAATAATGTAAGGGCACAATAATAACAATAGTGGGCTTCTATGGGGCACAATAATAACAATATGGGGACTACATGGGCACAACAATATAATAAGGGGGTTGTACTAATACAATAAGGGGTTACACTAGTAGTATAGGGACCTAACATGCCCCTTTCCTTCAAAAAGTGTTGTCCTCAACGCTTGAGTAGTTCTTGATGCTTCTATATAAATTCTTGTCCCCCCATGTGGAATCTTCAGCGGGTAAGTTCTTCCACTTGATGAGATACTCTGAAATTGATCTATTTTGTAGCTTTCGATTTCTCAGTCCCGTGACTGCTTCAGGTTCCAATATGATTTTTCCTTCCTTGTCAAGTTCTCGCAATACTGTTTGAATGGGGATCTTCTGCAACTTTTGAATGAGTTCCCACTCCTTTGTGCATATGGATATATGTAAGGCCTAATGTTTGGAGGAACACTTCGTGGAATCAAATGGATAGCATGCTCATGATCACGAATACGTGGGAGGCCTTTGGGAGTCTCAAATAACTTGGAATCATTGTCCAAAAAAATTTGGAGATTTGGATAAATACATGATTTTGATGTGGGATCCTCTAGTGAACATAATTGTGAAATTACACCGAGTTGTTCTTTATTTAGAAGCTTTGTCATGCTGTTAGAGTTGATTATCTTTCCAGGTTTTCCTTCGATAACTCTTAATTCAACTTCATTTCCTTCCCAAAAAAATTTCAAGAAAAGTTCTTGAAAATTAAAATCTATCGTACCCAAAGATTGTAGCCATTGGACTCCTAGTAAAACATCAACTTGGAATGGAAAGCATTGGGCTAACCAATACATATTCTCCCATGGATAGCTTGATATTATGGCACATTCTAGAGCAATTTATGGTTCCTCCACTTGCAACCATCACTTGACACTCTGGTGCTGGATATAGGAAGAAATTCAATTCTTTGCCTATCTTACAATCAATAAAATTATGGGTACTGTCCGAATCAATCAACACTCTTACATTTTTCTTCTTGATATTTCCTTCTATCTTGATATTTTGAGGAGTGGTAATTTCTTCCAATGCATTACAAGATATGGTCGGATTGATTTCTTGAGACATGATGTGATCTTTCAATTCTTGAACATTTTTCTTCTTTATATGTCCTTCTATATTGTTAGTTTGAGGAGTGGTAATTCCATCCAATGCATTACAAGATATGGTCGGATTCATTTCTTCTTTCTCGATGTGATCTTTCACTTCTTGAACCTTTTTCTTCTTAATATGTCCTTCTATCTTGAGAGTTTTAGGAGTGGTAATTCTTTCCAATGCTTTACAAGATATGGTCGAATTCATTTCTTCTTTCTCTGGGGTTGGTTCCTGCTATATATACTCTTCTTTTGACGTTTCTTGATCCTTTTCTTCATCCTCTCCATAGGCAATGTAAAATAATTTCTTCTCAGCACACTTATGACCTTTAATGTATTTGTTATCACAATTATAACAAAGCCCTTTTTCTCTTTTTTCTTCCAATTGTTGTGGTGTAACCCTTTTAGGTTGTGGAAGGTTAAGAGAAACAACACTTCCATATTTATAGTTGTGAGGGGCAGACTTCCATGTTGCCATAATTTTTCTTTCCACTTTGTAACAAAGCCCTTTTTCTCTTTTTTCTTCCAATTGTTGTGGTGTTGCTCTAAAGAAGGTATTGCTCTTTGCATCCTCATAATGTGTTATCATTTCCTCCGTGAAAATTGACCATGTAACAAGTTGTTTATGAGAACAAAGCCCTTTATACCATAAAAATTGATCTAGTTCTAAATATGAAGATGCAATACATAACTTTTGTAACAGTGGTACACCATGTAGATCAAAATAATGCTCCATCTGTAGTATCCAAGTTACTGGATCCTTTCCATCAGACTTCCTCATATCGTCTTTTCTTGATTTCAGAAGCTCGATCTTGAAATGACTGTAACTTTGTACTTTAAAATCTCAAAGTTCTGAAATTGTCTCTTGCAGTAGCCCTCTAAGTCCTATTTCTAACCCCACAAGTATGGTCAAGATTGGATTCTCCAATGAAGAGTTATGCGAAATCTCCCACGATGACCAGAGTATAGACTGGTTCATTAGAGCAAACTTGTAAGACGTGCCGTGGATCCCTGTTTCAACCTTAGGTTTTGCAAATGATAACCGAAAAACTGCATTCCGTCCTCTTTCTATAACTTCTTACAAAAATTCCATCTGATGCTCAGAGCGAAAGTTATGATGATTTTCTCATGGTCACCTGTTTGGAATGTAATTCAGGGGTCTGCAAAAACCCTAACTTCCTCAGATTATATCTCTGAATATATAGTGGAACAAGATCTGAAATTCAGAGCCATGGTTCAGATCAATTTCTTCTCAAATGGGTTTTTCTTTGCGCTTCTGAGTCTTTGTAGCAAAATAGATATAGTGAAAATAATACAATAACCTGTTTTAGATGAAATTCTGGAGCTTACAAAAACCCTAACTTCCTCAGATCATATCTCCAAAAATATAGCACAACAAGATTTGAAATTCGGACCCAAGGTTCAACGTGATTTATTTTCAAATGGGTTTTTCTTTTAGCTTCTACAATTTCACAGAAAAAAATTTATAGTGAAAATTCCACGATGACCTGTTTGGAGCAGCGAAACCCTAGAATCCTAAAGCTTTGATACCAAATGTTATGAAACCAGCTCACAAAAAGATAGAAAACATAGATGACTGCCTTAGAAATAAGCCTCTTCGAGGGGGAAACCTCCTTTACATTACACAAATGAACAATTCTTGGATGATACAAATGGAAAGACCTCCTTTCTATATATAGGAGTCTAAGGGGTCATAATATAAGCAGAGCCGACATAACAATAATAATGTAAGGGCACAATAATAACAATAGTGGGCTTCTATGGGGCACAATAATAACAATATGGGGACTACATGGGCATAACAATATAATAAAGGGATTGTACTAATAAAATAAGGGGCTACACTAGTAGTACAGTAACCTAACAGCTAATGTTGAAAGGGCTAGTAGTGTAGGGATTTGTTTGGCTAAATAACGTTGAACCTAGGTCAGGCCCCCTCAATCCATCAAATGGTTTTGTTGTCAGGACCAGAATCTACATAAGAGATGTGTGATATCATATAACTGAAATCCAACTAAGAAGGAGATCGAAGACTGGTTGGATAGAAATATCCACAAATTTGCAGCGCAGGAGAACAAAGACCCATGACTGACAAAGGAATAGTGGTTGGACGGATACCTATATACAAAGATCCATGAGATCTTTTTCTACTCCTTCCCAATTGAGTTGTACGAGTGGATCATGAAGCTAGCAGATAGCCAAGGAAGGTGGAAACTTGACAGTCCTATTGTTTAGACCCCGAAGCTAGTACATAAATTGGAAGCATCTGAGGACAAGATCGCCCACATTGTCGATCATTGGCTCGATCGTGTCATAGGAGGGTTTGTGACTAAATTCACGGTCGACACCTTGGTCAGCTACATCGAGGTGAAGTGGCACTTTTTCAAAGGACTGTGAGTTAAGTACGTGAAATCTTTGAATACCTGAATTAAAATTCTATTGTGTGAAAAATGTGTTATGCAGCTACCTTGATGTTCAGAACTACGTGAAGCGGAAAAAGTTACAGGAACGAAGGGAAAAAGGGTCCTAAATATAGTCCATTGATTTCACCTCCGAGAGGTGACGAGGAAGGGATAGCGAAGGTTTCTTCACAAAGTTCTATTCAGTTAATAAGACAAGGATTCCTACGAATACCACCTCCACCTGCACCACCTCTGACCTCACCACCATCACCTCCAACTTCACCCGTACCACCTCCACCTCCATCGCAGTTCAGTATGGCAAATTCAGTGAAGCTGCCTTTTTTCAAAGGTTTGGGAAATGAGGACTCAAACCAATTCTAGTTCATTGTGAAAGCTGTATAGGAAGCTTAAGGTGTTACAGATGATCATATAAAGAAGGTGACATTGGTGTGCTCTGCAAGATCGCACGCTAACTTGGTATATCAAGTACTCTAATGATAACCCAAATGTTGGAGTGTCATACATCCAGAAAACACTGAATAGAGAGCTCAATAGGCCTAAATCTGAGGCACAATCGATTGTGGGATTAAAGGAGATCGCGATGCAACTAGGCAAGACACTTGGGTGTTACAAATCCATTTGGGCACATCAACCCCGACTTATAAATTAGTACTATCAGGGCCCATAAAACCCTAATATAGTTGTTACATGCCCTAATGAAGTCAACCATCAGAATGCCTCCTTCCCAAGAGATTCCATTATTGAAATCATCCAAAAAATGTCTCTAAGAAGATTAGTGTAGGTAGGCCTTTATCAGGGTGCGCTGCAGTGTAGCCTAGTACATTACCAGGGTGCATTGCAACGCACTTGAGCCCTCTTTGGCTTGCGCTGGGCGAATTTGAGCGAAATATGCTTTGGGGTTTGGAATATTCTTATCCATAGGATGCTTCTATAAGTTTCCGAAGGCTATTCACTCCTTTGGGCTCGAAATTGGATGAGGGAGGAAGTTAAGGAACATCAATCCCCTTATCCCTTCCTCCATGGAACTAAATCCTAAGTTTGGGAGGGCATTCATTGTCACCATTTATGGCATAAATTCCTTCATTCACCTATAAAAAGACCACTCATCTAAGTGATCAGGGGCTTGAAATCATTGAAATATAGGGAGATGCTGTTAGTATGAGACTTGAATTGGTTTCAAGTATTGTTAATGATGTCAAAATGTCTTGCTTGTTATGAGGAGAGGATGAGATTGAACTAGAGGAGTGGCATTGAATCAAGCAAATTAGGTTGTAACTCTTCCTTTTACTAATAAAGTGTTCAAAGCTTTTTCCATATGTTTGTATTGTTCATTGATGCTTTCATATGTGTATTATGTACTTGATTCCATTCTATGTTTAATCAATAGATCATTATCATATGCTTTGATCAGTTTTTTGTCTTTTGTCTGTGTGCAGGTATTTTTCAAGCGGATTAAGTATAGAAAGGAGTGACAAAATTGGTCAAGGGAGATAAGGAGTAAGTGAAAGATTCAGGTAGGCTTCTTTACTGTCTTATTTAATGTATTGGTTATAGATACAGTAGAGAATGCTTTGCACTGTTGTTCTAGACTTAGCTACTAGTCTAGGGTTTAAGCGTTTATCCATAGACACTAAAACTTTCCAAAACACTTAAGAACTAGATCAGAGGTTAAAGTGTACAAACCGCGAAGCCAACATGAATTTGACAGACGGACAACATCACGAGTGGTTTGTGGCTTCACTACCACCACACTTAAGCGTTGCGTTGTCACCACAAAAGATAACTACTTAGGAGGAGGCCTTGGAGATTGCAATGAGACTACATGAAACATCGATGCAAGATTAAAATCTAGAGGTTCAACAGATCCATGCATAGTTGAAGAATTTGTGCCTTGAGAAGCAAAGTCTGAATCAAGACATCACAGTTTGACCCGAGGTGCGCAAAGAGGTATGGTGCCTGAAATGCAAGAGTCAGGGGCATGACAAGGATTATTGCCTAGTATTTTTGAACTACAATGCAAGAGGAGGACTGATGCCTCTAAGGTCAGAATCTCACGCAGGACTGAGCGTGAGGCCTACATTATGATGTGTTATATGTCAGGTAGCAGGAAAACATGTCACAGATAACTATCATTTGTTGCAGAAGTTTGGACAGACCCCACAATAGTTGTTTTGCAACTTTTGTAGATCGGTAGGGCATGATGAGCGTAATTGCAGGAGTTATGAATTGATGATGGATAGAACTCACACCTATAGGGTTCAGGCAGAAACGCAACACCCAGACCAAAGTGTAGGGATGGCGTGAACAGGATTTCAAGGGTGTGGACGAGCCCGAGGTGGAGGAGGACTTGGCAGAGGTCAGGGATAGTTGATATACTACAATTGCAAAGGACCAAGACACTATGCCCATGATTGCACTAACCCAACCCATCCGTCGTGAAAATATTGCACGCTGTTTGATCATGAAACGGAAGATTGTCATATGCCGAGAGCTAGGATATGAGACAAAGGGGCTACCACCTCCGTTGATTCAGAACCTGCAGATAATGAGGTCTGAGCTGCGCAAAGAGGATCCAAATGTAAATATAGTGCTCAGGAGTGGAATCGCGACAGGGGATGACAAGGGGAAACAACCATAAGATAGTACATGGGTCTGCAAATCTCTGAAAAA
>APFE030772627.1:0-10633 GCA_000404065.3 Pinus taeda | reverse complement strand
CCCTCGCAATAATTTAATCGAGTTGTCGAAATCGGAATCATCACACCCAGTCAAAAGGCTCTTTTTTTTTTTAATTGCGGTCGTTGATAAAAGCATAATCTGAAACTTTGTTTTGCATCAAAGTTACGAGTTAAGTAAGAAATATTTGTTTATTAAGATGTCAAATAACTCATAACCAGGAGAATATATTCAATTAAAAAATGATTATGACACCATCTTTTCCCCCACCCAGAAATTCACAAATTCCTTTCACAAACTTGATTATCAAACCAAGATTGCGATCGTTGATAAAAGAATTATTTTAAAACTGTGTTTACATTAAAGTTACGACTCGAGAAATATTTGTTTATTAATATGTGAAGTAACTCATGCTAGAGAGAATAGATTTAAAGAAAAATATTGATTACTATGCAAGTTGCTTTGACAAACCCGGTGGTGAAGTCTTTTCAAGAATGATTCATATGCACTGTAAAAGTCAAAAAAAGAATTAATTTTATACGTCAGCATGACTAGACGTTTACGTGTTAGTATTTAATTCCAGCGAGACACGGCAGCATGACACGACCAGATGGAGAATACGACAAACCATGAAAGTAGAACTTTCTATAATCTTCATATTCGCTGGTAAGCAAGTCTATCCCTACTTTCCTCTGTTCAGCCATGTTCGTCAGTCGAACCACGCCCACGATCCAGAGCACAGATGCATACCAGGGCCCAATGTTAATTCATTTCCGACTTCTTTCCAATGATAAGACCTGACACCAGCACTAAATGTAATGTAGCAAAAGAGAACGAATTGTGACAAAATCTTAAAGAGAGCCGTCTCAATCGGAATCCCCCGTTGTCGGGGACCTCTTTGAGCGTGCAACCCGCAGCAGCGGTAATGGAACTTCCACAATATAAACAAAAATAATAATAAATTGTTATGTATCTTCAACAGAAACTGTAACTGATAGTAAGTATTATTAGGGTTGCATTACAGAGCACATTTGCATAATGCATTTACTGGATATTCACAATTAATTGTAGACTTTACCCCCGCGGGATGAACAAACCTTCAACCAGGGGGTTTCCTCGTGCGGCATATCAGTTTTTATGCCTTTCAATGGTGGTCCTTTGGACACACATGAACTGCTTGCCGGTGCTTCCGGGACGGGTCTCTTCTTGCCACTGATCAGAGGCACTCCAAACAACATGGGAGTTGCTGTTTTGTTATCGTTTTCGTGACCGTCTGAATTCGCTTCTCTTCCACCGGTGCTCTTTACAGCGGTGTCTGAGTCTTTAACATTGCTTCGACAGAGCTCCGTTAAAAGATTAGGCGGCCTCTTTTTCTCGTGATTTTCAGAGAAAACACTTTTATTGGCTAACTTGGCCAGTGTGGACGCGTCCAGCGGTAACGCCTTCAGGTTTTCATCGCGGCAATTCGTTTGAGAAGCGGCTACCAGGATATTGCTGAGGTTGTCCGGGGTAATGTTTACACACTTTGACAGAAACAGGAGGAGATCGTTGCACTGTTTCTTCATTTGTGCCAGCTCTGACATGAGAAGCAAATTATCTTTTCTGAGTTTTTCATTTTCACCATGGAGCCCGGATGTGCTATTTTGACCACAATTAACTAACGCCGCCTCTGCGGGAGAAGAAACAGGGGAGGAGGTCGAAGACAATGCCTGCTCTTCCACAGAATTGACCGGCGAAACGCATCTGCTAGCAGGGGCTGCTGAAGATTGCTGGACGCTTTTTCTTCTATGAATTTCGCAGAGCAGCTGCTTTTCTCCTTTCCGGAAACAATCATTAGCAAACTCCCAACGGTCCGGAACAATCTTGCGGAATCCCTGCTTCGGAAGACTCCATTGAATAATTAAATAACAGAAAATAAAGAATGTTCTAGAACAGAGAATACCTTACAAAGAAAATCTCGGACAGGCAAGCAAATAAATAAATAAATAGAATAATAAATAAAATAAATTTTGTGCTCTTGATTTTCCGTATGCTTGTACTTACGTATGTATTAAGCTGCCGGACGAAGCTGGAGAAATTGTTGTGCTTGAAGTAATTCGGTAGCAAATCCCGGGCGAATTCGGCAGGTCGCCACACTATGAAAGTGTTCCCCTCTTTATTCCAAGAAATAATGTCGTCTGTGCTCGAATCATCGACTAATTGATAAGTCTTGATGAGGAAGGGAGCTGGTATGGATCTATGACCCTCCACAGCAAGCACAGTCGTTTCCTTATTTTTTTGTTCCGCCGTGTTCGCCATGGTTTCTGGCCGTGGAATTAATTCAGAGAAGCCCTGACAGTGTAGCAACCTTCAAGATTGGATATGCTTACCGACTACCGTGCAAGCAGAGGAATTCGTTGAATTCTCTGGTCATAGCTTATTGGCAGCCAATAAATCAATTTCAAAAACCTAAGATCGCGTGTGAAGGTTAAAATTAACCGAATCTTAACACCTCTCCTCGCAACAAGGTAAAAAGGGAAAACAGAAATCTAGATATCGAAATCCTGCGAAACCTCCGCGTGCTGATATAAACTTTGGCCAACTCTTTAACCAGATCAGTTATGGCACGGAACCGCCAAAAGAAAGGGGTCGTGGTCTTATGGACATAGAATTTATCCCGACAGACTTGTTCCTTCTATCCAAAGAAGACCTAAATACTCCATTTTCCTACAAAATCCACTGTAAATTCGGAGTATCAGGGCACATATGAAATCGTCAAAGATCCAAATTGACAAAAATCGAAGCACTACAATTTGCATAATTCTACCAAAAAAAGACCGGAAAAACAAAAAAAAATCCGCCTGCGGAGCCCTAAAACTTACATTAAAATGCAGAAACTGCCCCGATCTGTTAACTCAGCCGCTGAAAATCTTAGACGCCGACAAATATTACATTCGCCGCCCAGGAAAATTGCTCCGAGCGAACAAAAATAAAAAATCCCGTTCCTCAGACTCATTACACAATACAGGAGTCGACGAAGAGCTGGAAAGATGCCGAAAATAGCTACTTTCTTCAAACATACGTGCCAGAAGGCTCCATGAGAACGCCGATTTTTACGGATATGGCATTCGGTGGACGATAACACCAGTCGCGTAAAGGAGAACGGGTTCTGCAGAGGAACTCCTATAAAAGGCAAAGGAGAGGTTCTGGAAGCTTTTAGACGAATGTCAGAAAGGCCATAAAGAAAGAAAGAAAAAGAAGCAGCGGGGGGCCAACGTAGGAAGCCACAGACCATTGAGTGAAAAAGTCTTAAAGAAATCCAGCCGACGGAAAGATAGTGGGGGAGCCTTGCTTCTGGAAGTTCACAAAATAATCTAGAACTTCCTTCGTCTTTTATTCCATCACGGATCGAGGGTGTCAATTTTTCCACGTGTAAACCTACTTACAGCGGGCCCCGCCTTTGCACGCCTTCCTGCCTTGTCGGAGGTGGTCCACTTTGTAATTTTATTTTCTTTACTTAAATTTGTCCGGCGAAAAATTGTTTTTTCTAAATTCGTAATGTTGTGGTACTCTTCTACGCAAACCCGGGGTCGGTCCTCTGACTGAATATTGGGTCAAGTGTTAGGTATTTGCCACGTCATACCAGTGGTTTGACGTGTTCGTTTATTTATTTATAACATTTATTACGTCATAATATGTCGGTTGTATGCTTGAAAATAAAATCTAGGACGACTGTATTTTCGAAAATAAAATCCAGGAGCAAGTGGCTGGGAAATTGTTCAAACATTTCAGTTTTCTCATTATTAATTGTTTTTTTTTTAATTTCTATTTTTTTTATTTATTTTAAAGAATTATTAATATATAAATATTATTTAATGCAATTGTAAAATAAATAATAATAATATAATATTACTAGTGTAATAATAATATTACTAGTGAAATTGTAAAATAAAAATGATATAATGTTTAAGAATATTATTTGTATTATTTTTAAAATATATTTAAATAAGAATTAATTTAATTTTAAAAATTATATAATTATAATAAAATAATTAACAAAATAATTATATTATAATTTTCCCGACAAAATAATTTACATTTGCCATCACTGTACGTATAATTAGATATTTAATTTACGTTTGTGATTTAAATGGTTTGATGACGATAATTTATATCTAAATAATTTAAAACATTTTCTAATAATAATAAAACAAACTAGAAAACAAGTCCGTCACGATCATTCATGATTCTTTCGTTTGCTCAATTGACGGGGCAAGCGTTCATGATAAGTATATTTAACTTATTATTTTAATTTCATGTAAAAAATTATGATGGATGATGGCAAACTTGTCTCCATAATGTTATAAGAATGGAGATGTAGTGATTAGCTCATAAAACAAGTTATTAATTTATTATTAAGCATTTTATTATAGATAAATATTAATAATGATAAGATAGTTAATGATGATAGTTTGGTGAGAAAAAAGTATTAGTTAAATAAAAATATAGAGAGATTTTTCTGAATGAAATTGTGTAGAAATTTTTTTTTTGTTTATCTTTGGGTGGATTCTCTATTATCACTAGGCACCTAGAATTTTTGGAATGAATGAGGATTGTATGTCATTTATAGAAAAAAAAAATTAAAATTAGTCGCTAAATTAAGTAATATTTAAAATAATAAAATAGCAGTTTAAGAATAATATTAGTAGGAATATATTATTAAGATAATAAAATAAAATAGAGGAACAAGGGGAAGAGAATCAGAGGGGATTTTAAGGATTATATTAGTATTAATGTTGAGAGTCAGGTCAAAGTAATTGAAAAAATAAAGGGAATGTCCATTAAAAAAAATACTATTAAAAATGGTTAAGCCCCCATATTTACATAATTAATTAATTAATTAAGTAGGGGTGGAGAATTAAGAGGAAAATGAAGATAACAAAATGATTAAATTAATAGCTAAGAGTCAAGTCAAGAGACTTAAACAAATTGATTAATAAAGGGATGCAAATTAAAAGAAAAATGAAGCTAATAATAATAATAATGACGACAAGGAAATTTAGATTACATTAATTAACAAGAGAGAAAATATAAAAATAGTCAAATCACCAACGGTGAAAAATTTGAAGCTTGATAAGCGGAGAAAAAATATATAAAAATGAAAATGAAAGATTAAAATCATTATTATTGGATTAAAAATAAAATGAATAATTGGTTAAATAATTTTAATTAATGATGAAGGAAAGAGAAGCAAGCATGAATGGTAAGGAGAGAGAGAAAATAGAAGAGAAGAAAAAAGTAAAGAGATAAGAAAAAAGAAAGGGGAGCTATAACTAATGAGTCACATGTCACATGGTGGATAACATGATGCCAATAATGACTTAATTTATAGTTATCTTCTTGATTACGTTTTCTAAAATGTTTCTCTATTTTAAAAACCTCCCTAAAAGTTTTGGAATTGTAAAAAAAATAATAACTTAATTTATAGTTATCTTCTTGATTACGTTTTCTAAAATGTTTCTCTATTTTAAAAACCTCCCTAAAAGTTTTGGAATTGTAAAAAAAATAATAGAACACAAAAATTTTGATTTAATTTAAAACAAACAAAATACTTTGAATTATAATTTAAAAATAATAAAATATTATTGTTATTTGAATGCAGTAAGAATAAAAATATCAAAATTATTTTATCAATTATTTTTATAAAAAATATTTAGATAATTTCAAATATTAAAAATTAATATTATAATTTAAAATTATCAAAATTATTTATTTTTATTTTTTTTATAAAATATAGATAAATTATTACTTAAAAGTATAAAATTAAATATTATGATTTATAAATTAGTTATTATTTTTTATTAAAATAATGAATAAATTATTTCTATTTTTCCATGTTTTTATAACTAATAATGATATTAATCGTTGAATCCAATAACTTTGATGTTAGTTTTGAATTTCCATTTTATTTTTTTAATTAAAATGATATTTTGTACTATAAAAGATAGTATCGCATTTAGAATTAGCTAGTGTGGTTCATCTTCAAGACCAGATGAGGAACCAGATCCAGACATTGTAATAAATAGATGTAGAGAGTAGCTAACTGGCCGCTAGGGAGTAACAACTAGTTTGACTAAGAGCAAAAATTAATAATTAGTGTTGACCAGAACGATAGGGAATCTAAATTTAAAGAATTTAAATTTATAAAAATATATTTGGATTAAATTTTTTTATTTAAAATCAATTAATATTTTAATAAATATTATTTTAAACCAAGTAGTTAATTAATTATGTTAACTTAATTTTATTATAAGATAATTATTAATATTTAACTTGTTATTTTTTTTTGAGTTAGTTTAATGTCTAAATTTAATAAATATAGCTTAATTTTTAAGTATATTATTTTGAATATAGATGTTTTTTTTAAATTATAAGTTTGAGCTATGTAATATGTACAAGTCAAATTTGACCATACTTATAAGGAAAAGTGTAATTATTAAGAGAAAACTAATTAAAACGTGGAAGAGTTAAACTATCTAAACATAAATGGATTCAAGTTTCTAAAAAAATATAGTGGGCATTAGATTGTGATTGTTACATAAGCATTTTAAGTAGGCATAGTTTAACATATAGACTAAAGGCTGACCAAAGACTTTTTCACTAGAATTTGGAAAAACAATTTCAAGAAAGAATATTATTTTTTGTTGTTTAAAATGCATTTTTGAATGCATAAATGGTTTAACACCTGAAAAACACCCAGAGCACTCAGATTTTTCACATTTCGTCTATAAATTAGACTGTGCCTTTTAAATAACTAAAAATCACAATCTCATGAAAAATTGTATTTTAACAAAAAAAAATTAAACCTCTCATAATTAGATTTCTCCACTTTAATATAAACACTATTAATATTAATTTATATATTTATTTTTAAATTTATACTATTTTTCAAAATCTTATCTTTAAACTTAATAAAAATAGAATATTTAATATTATCAATTTAAGTTTTTTTATATATTCTAAATTGTTAAATCAAACTTCAAAAATCTCTAACCCATTCTTGCATGAATCTTAATAATTAATGCTTATACTAACCAAAAAGGATCATTAGGAATGTACTTTCACTTAACTTGAGATTTGATGTTTTTATTCCTAATATTTTAAATCATGCATTTAAACTTTACAAAATATTCCCCTTTAATTAAAAGAGTGAATAATTTTTTTTATCTATTTTTAAAAGTATAAATTATAAACTATTTATTAATTTTATTTGTATTATTAAAGATTTAAATTTAAAAATTTACGAAATATATTAGAAGCGTAAGTTAATTAATAAATAAAATAATTAAAAATTATAAATTATATATGTTAAAATATTAGAAGATAAAAAATATTATTAATATTTTTTTTTAGAAATATAAACTTAAAAAGAGGTTGTTTAATTATTATAATTAGTTTCCGACTCTGGCTAGATGACGTTAAAACTCTTAAAAACATTTACATAGGGGCATTTGATTGTGGACAGTTCACAAACTCAAATTTCTGATTCTAAGAGATTCTTGTCCAATGAACAAATTGAGATAAAAAATATGCGGAAAAAAAGTCAGTAATATTACATAATACTTTACTTAGATCTATCTTTAACTATAGAATTCTACTAAGGGGATCTAAAGGGATTAAATGGTATTTTCCTCTTAAAAAAATTTACACCTCAAAAAATTTGGATCCCCTAAATACTCGATAGATTCCAACATTTTAAAACTTAGATTCTAAAATAATTTAACTATTAATTATAATATTAATTTATCAATTTTATTTATTTATTTTAATTTAATTTTATATAAAAATTTTTCTAAATGAGTCAAATATTTTATTATGGATGTTTTTTAAATTTAATTTAATTTAATTAAATCTATTTAATTAACCGGACATTCCAATATCTCTTCTATATACTAAACTCTCCGGTTACCATTAATATTAATTTCTCCTTTTATATAAAGAAAATTTAATAAATAAATCATACATATTGTTTTTAGCGAATGAATTATCTTTGGTCAAGAATTCGCTGTATCGGAAGGTAAAAGAAGAGGGGGTCGTTGGTCGCTCATTTGTTGGTCAACACAAACCAAATGGATATTCAAAGTAGGTAACGGTGGGGGATCGTTATTTGGTCTTTGAGTGGAGTAAGGAAGAGGTTAGGAAAAATAAAGTTATATAAATAAATAGAGGGTGGGTTAGTTTAGAATTATATTAGTTATGAAGAAACATTAATAAACTTGTTCACTAGTGTGGAGAGAAATCCAATTCAATAGTATTATTAGTTTTGGTGAGCATAAGAATTATCGAATATGTATATGCCTAGTACAGATATTAAAAAATATTAATTTGTTTTTAATTATTATTTTGCTTTTGCGAAGTAGGGTACATATGGCTCCCCGAAGTCAATTGGAAAATTCCATTGCTATAGAGGTCATGTATTGATCATGGTTTTCAAGTGGAAAAAGTGGCAAAATTCCTCACTAGAGAATTCATCATGTAATGATCATGGTTATGGAGTGTGTGAGAGGCCCATGTTATCATTATGGTTATGGAGTGTGTGAGAGACCCATGTTTCTAAAGATGGTTGTACATTAGTTGGCATTGAGAGGGATGATTATGCAAGGCATTTGGAATGCTTTTTTTCAAGGATACAGTGGAAAATTTGGTTGTAATTGTCCCTTGGTTATAAAGGATGAAAATAAAAATAAGCATGTTGGTAATTATTTATCACACCCAGGTAAAGTGGGTAGGTTAATAAAATATGAATCTTTGACCAATAAGCATGTTAGAAAAGAAATACTTTTTTCCTTTCAAATGAGTATTATTTTAATATTGGCTTCATGTATGTTTGATTAATAAGATAACTCAATGAGTAAGAAGATCATTTATCTAATATTTATATATTTGGGTTAAAATGTTTGGTTAAGTGTGAAACCTTTTTGTTTGAATTAAGTAAGTTTGAAATTAGGAGTAATAGTTACAAAGATATTTATTTAATGGTAAGGAATATTGTTCACTGATAAATTTGGGGAATTTTTCATATAGATAAGTGTTTAATTTTTTCTATATAAGATAATGCCAACGAAAACAATATGAGAAATACATGCTCATTTTGAGTAGTTTATTGAGTTGGCTCATTATTATGATGAATTAACATTATTGTTAGAATTATGGTGGTTGTACTTTTTTAAGTGGCCGAATTTTACGGATGTTAAGGATAAGTGACATGTATTCTTTATAATTATATAATTTAGATTTTAGATTTGTAATGGTGTGTTTAATTTATTTTGTTAGGTTATTATGTGTTTGTTTTAGTTTTTAATTTGAAATGGATTATTTATTATTACTTTTAATGAGAGAAAAATTAAAATCATGATTTTCTTATATGCATAATTGGAGAAATATTGAAGTTGATAATTTGTTAATCTTGAAATGTTAATTTTTTAAATACAAGAAAGTTGGAAATATAAATCAATTGGATTTTCAATTATAAAGATCATTTAGAGTTTTTTAATCTAAAAAATTACAATTAACCATAAAAGATGAGAAATAATTTAAACTAATAATATAGAAATAGTAGTACACATATGTATATGAATATATGAATTAAGGAAGTAAGTTAAAAAGGCAAAGGAAGCCAAAAAAAAAAAAAAAGGAAAATGTGAAATAATTAGAAATCAAAAAGCTATTATTAGGAATAGAGACTAGAATGACACTAATAATTAGGAATTTGGGACACTTTGAATCCCTTTTTAGAATTTTCATTGATTTCCATGGTTCAAAGTTCCTATGCTAAGTTAGATCCCAAGTGAAATTTAGTATTATTTTTCTAGTTGAAACATGGGAAAATAATTATTCTAAGGTCCCTACATAGAAGGATTTGTCTCGTAATTAGCATGGAACAAGAAATCCTATTGAAGATGGATTGGAGGCACATCTTGCTCTATAGAAAAGAATATTTATCCTCACATTTGGCTTCATAAGATAGACCCTCTTAATTAGTACATTTGGATAAAAGCATCATACATCAACACTAAGAAGATTTATATACATTTTTTTTGTTTTGAACTTAATAATTTTACTTTTTTATAAGAAAAAAATTCTAGATAAAAATTGCCCCTAGAATATCATAGAACAAGATATCCATATTGTGGATTCATCTCTGATTTTTGAGTCTTCAAAACCCGTCCACAGAAAACTTCAAACTAAAGATATCCATAGTTTAAGGAACATAGGTAATATCCTCTTACTAGGAAAATTCAATGCTAGAAATGCAACTAACCAAACTATTACTTTAACCAATGATTACAACCCTCATTCTTTACGACTAGAGGGGGGCCTTGTTTTAGCTCATAGATACAAAATAAATCTTGAAGCCTCGATCAAGAATTTGTTTGGTATTGGGCTAATCAAGGTTTGTAGTTCCGATGACCTAATAGTTTGTAATAGTGTAATGGAGTAGCCAAACTCCAATTGGAAGACTTGTATTTATGGGATTGGAAATTGTGTCGTGGATTATGTGATATATAATATCCCTGTATCCAACCAAAGAATAAATTTTGACCTCTTAAATGACCATGAACCCGACTATATCATAGACCTTTAACCCTAACTCTAAACTTCACCATGCACCAAAACCCCATGTAAGAAAATGTTG
>APFE030772617.1:0-18265 GCA_000404065.3 Pinus taeda | reverse complement strand
AGATTTTGGAATCAAAATTAAAATGTGATTAATAATAAATTAGTATAAATATATTAAGGAATGTGGTTAGTAACTATAGTTAATATATATTAATTGATATTATTTTTTATATGATATAATTTATTATTTAGATAAGTAATATTGTTATTTTGAATCATTATATGGTAATTATAATTATATTACTTTAAAATTAAAATTAAATATAAAAGATTAAAAATGCAAAATATAATAAAACAAAAATTATATAAATATGAAATTTATGATAAAACCTAATAAGTAAATATTTATATAAAAATATATAATATTTTTTATTTATAACTTTTTTAAGTTTCATGATAATTAGGATTTATGAAGGTGTAGGAAAGATATGTCGCGATAAATATTATTTATATTAGAAAATTATCGATCTTTACTGAAAAAGAGAAACACAATTCAATATATATAAAAAAATTATTAATTAAATATTTTTAATGAACAGGTTTTATTTAAAATGTTAATGGAAACTTATTTATAACTCTTTAAACATTCTAGATATTAGAATGAGACATCACAAAATTCTTTGTTTCCATTTTAAAATTTATTTTCTCCTTTATTTTATGTAGCATTCTTTGCCAAATTAAATGAAACCTTGTGCTTAACCATAAAATTCTAGGACTAAATGTACGGAAATTAATCAATTTCGTAATGGATTTTTAAAGACATATTCCATTGACATTTTTGGAATATAACCTTCTTTGAAAAAACTAAATGAAACATTCTTTGTAGGAAAAGCTAAATGAAACCTTACTCATTTTTGGAAAATGAGCTTCTTTGAAAAAACTAAATGAAACATTCTCTGTAGGAAAAGCTAAATGAAACCTTACTCTTTATATTAGAGGTATATGAGAGATTTATAATATATTTAAAAGTATGGAATTAAAAAGTTTTATAAGAAAGTCATAAAAACTAAAAAAGCATTCTCTTGGTTTTATCCATCAAGGTTTATCTCCGTAATTGTCCGAATATCCCTCTTTAATAATTGCAAAGACTAATTTATTAATCAAATTGCAGAGACTAATCTAAATTGCAAAGGCTAATTTATTAATATTAATCAAATTGCAAAGGCTAATTTATTAATATTAATCAAATTGCAGAGACTAATCTATTGATAATCATTAGACACATTTTTAATTAAGTGAGGTTGTAGCTTGAAAAGAATTTAAAATAAAGAGCTATATAATTGTTTCCTTGAGGTGGAGGTTTGAAGAATGGAGTATGGGAATGGTAGAGAAGTTTATAATTATTGAGTTACATATTTAATTTTATCAGAGACTAATGTTTTGATAATCATTAGACACATTTTTAATTAAGTGAGGTTGTAGTTTGAAAAGAATTTAAAATAAAAAGCTATATAATTGTTTCCCTGAGGTGGAGATTTGAAGAATGGAGCATGGAGGTTTGAAGAATGGAGTATGGGAATGGTGAGAAGTTTATAGTTATTGAGTTACATATTTTAATAATAAATTAAATAAGATGTTTTTATGGAAAAATAAATAAATATAGAAATGTTATGGAAAGTAAATACTAATAAATTAGAGGAATTGCTTTATATCAAACAATATTAATGAGCAGGTATTAAGAATATTTTATGTACATTAATTTACAATATAGTGTTATATGATTGTAAAAATAGTAATCAAAGTAAAAAATGTAAAAAAATATGTGATGTACTAAATTCTTGTGTAACTATTTTAGGTAAAGAACAATATTATATATATATAATAATATATATATATATATAATATATATATATATATATTGTTAGATTACCTTGATGTATATCAGTTGACAATATAGTATAGTGTATAATGATGGTAGATAAGTATCGAAATCAAGATGTAAGAAGATGTGATGTAGTAGTAGTTGAATGTACATATGTCTTAATGTTGAAAGCATTTCCACATATTATTACATTACCTTGATGTATATTAGTTGACAATATAGTATAGTGTACAATTATTGTAGATAAATTATTAAATACCAAAATCAATATGTAAGAAGATGTGGTGTACTAGTAGTTGAATGTATCTATCCTAATAGAGAACAATGAGGAGAATATATCTATATATTGGATTGCCACATATTATTAGATCATTTTTATGTATATCAATTGATAATAGGTTGTACAATGATTGTAGCTAAGTATTAAAGTTAACATCTAACAAGATTAAGCATAACTATCCTAATAGAGAACAATAAGGAATGAATATATAGATATGGATACACCGAAAACATATTCACATATTATTAAATCACCTTGATGTGTATCATTTGACAAAATAGTGTACAATGTGTATCGATAAGTGTCAAAGTAAAGATGTCATAAGATATAATGAGTTAGTTTTTAGAATATTTGTATCCTAATAGAGAACATTGAGGGAAAAAAGAAAGTAATTGTGAAAGCTTCTCCACATATTTTACTTTTTCCCCAGTGCTTTTGACATAATTATTGTTATATAAATTTTCGTGTGTTCTAAAGTTGCTTTCATTACAATCTAAATTAATGTTGATTGAATGTTGTAGCATCAACATGAACAAATTTTATATTCGAGCATCTTAATATTTTAACAAACAATATTGGAGCTAACAAAAGATATTAAACAATATGTGCTTTGCAAACCAGTAAGCGGTGACAAAAATGAGGTTCATTTTTGGGAGATTTGATCTAAATATTCCTTTCAAGGAGAAATGTTAGGTCTACAAGTGACATTTGGATACCTAGTTGTAATCTATTAAGGTTTTATTACATGAGGGTTATATATTGGTTGAAAAATATCCACATTAGAAGTGAGGATTCTTAAGAGTATCAATAATGAAGTGTTCAACATATTGAAAATTAATATGGAGGTAATCCTAATTGAGATGGTTCTTTGGATCATCATAAAAGGAACTAGGCAAAAAGACATTAGTAATGTCCACTAGAAGAAGACAAATGATAAGTTAAGGGTCATGACCACATTGAGTTTTCATAATTATGTGTTATTCCTTATTACCATGGAAACAATAATGAGGGATGCTTGTTTGAATTTGTGTGAATTCTTGGAGATAACTCAAGCGTTATGAATAACGATAAAAAAAAAAGAAAAAAGAAAAAACTATTTTACTTGGAAATGGGTGAGGAAGAAATAATAGTTAGTCATCTCAACGCCATGAAGAAATTACTTGATTATACATAAAACAATCGGTTAGGAATTTGATAAGAGGATCCACTTGTCAACATATTGTGTATCCTACCTAACTTAGATGATATTTGGTGATATTGATGGGAAAAACTTATGGGCAAGGGTAGAATGAGTTTAATTTAATCGTTCATGAGGATACTTCTTGAATATCCATTAAAGAGAATACTACAAAAGGTGTGTAGTCTCCAATGGATAGTAGCATAGATCAAGCATGTCAAATTTCCTCCTATGCATGAAAGAGGAAGTTTATGGGATTAGTTTAGTAGAAAAATGCATGAAAAGTAATGTGCTAGAAATTAGAGGAAAACAATCACTTGAAGAGGTATTGCATAAATGTCAATGAAGTTTCAAATGGAGAGGATACAAGTGTCAACTTCATAGGGAAATATATATAGGTAGATATGAATTTATTCATGGCACCATATAGAATGTATTTTGTGGTTAACTGGCTTGGGAATTTAGTTCCTATGACTCCATACGAGAAGTCGTTATCTTCCTATGAAAAGGTTGATAAAGGAAATATCTTTCAAGATGGAAATTCATGTCATCAAATAAATGGTATATGATGCAAACAGTTACTGTGTTGGAGTTAAAACTAAGGATATTCCATATTTCTTTCATGTTTATCTAAGAAGAAATAAGCTTTCAATAAACAAGATTATAGACATGGGTTATGCTATGAAATCCCAAAATAGGTAGTACTTGATGATTAAAGGAAAATATTGTGGTAAAAGAAGTGAAATTCAATACAAACTACTAATTATTATTGCTTAGAGAGACTTTTTGTTCATCTTATTATAGTGGAGAAGTTGGAACGTGAAGTCATGAGTCACATTAGGTTCATGAATGTTGAAGCTATATTTCGATTATTAAATTCTACAATAAGGTTAGAGTATCAACAAGTGGTCGATATTAAGGATATGGAGGTAAACACCCTCACCATATTATATTGATGACTTGGATATTTGATAGATCAAGCTCTGTAAGGATTAAGTCAAAAGGAGATGACTAGTGACACCAAATGACCTTGATGCCAATCTAGAGGATCTTTCAAATATGCTTGTTTAATAAGCACCATAGGAATTATTAGTCAATTATTTGAAGAGGTGTTTCAACTAGTGTATATTGATATGTTTGGACCAATGAAGAAGTAAGTGCCTTGTCACATTTATCAACACATTTTCTCGAAAAACTTGGTTTTATTTTCGAAGGAAAAATTCAATTGCCTTAAAGAGATTCATAGAATTCAGGGTTTTCCATAGCAAAAAAAACAAGGAAAGCAATGAAGGTACCGAGAAGTTCCAAGGAAGGAATATAATTTTTTAACAAGAATAGTTAATTTTTGTATTATAAAGTTGTTGTAACCTCACTAGACAACATAATAATATAAAAAAGAGGAGTATCCAATAGTCTAAAGTTAAATATTTTTCCAAATCATTGCAAAATAACTACAAAAGAGGTGACATGATCCTTCATATAGGATTTCCAAATGCTTCTACTAGTATGAATCTTGAAAAAGACACTTAAAAAAAAACTTTACGAAACATAATATGACCTAGAATTAATTAAGGGCATTAGTGTTGTAAGCTTCCTCCTCATGATCTAGATTAGATCATTGTATTGTTTTTCATCCATTTTGATGTGTTCATAGTGGAAAAAGTGGAGGAAACAAGTCACATAACCATTTTTATTAGCAGGACCGAGTTTGGCAAATTGGGGTTTGAAACCTTCTTAAAACATTTTAAGTCATAAAATGGTGCTTTTTGAGGGTAAAAATATGTTGCTTAAAATCATCACATTTTAGCTCTATTATACATATAAATATATTTCCAACAACACAAGAATCACCTCAATCAAAGTTTGTAAGCGAAAGTTATGCCACTCAGAAGTTGACTTTCCTATTTTTACC
This sequence comes from Pinus taeda, assembly GCA_000404065.3. Lineage (NCBI taxonomy): Eukaryota > Viridiplantae > Streptophyta > Pinopsida > Pinales > Pinaceae > Pinus > Pinus taeda. The sequence continues at coordinate 13,135 of APFE030772617.1, read as the reverse complement.
ACCACAATTCGAGAGGATGCCATGTCAGCCCCCATTATTCATGGAAAAAGGGCTAGCCACATGATCATGATGAAGAAGACTCTAGAAGGGTTCATATTTTAACTCTAGTTAAGAGTTGAGGGATTCAAATCTAACTACTAGTAGGCTATTGGGTTGTGTTAAAATCGGGCCACTAAGAGGAAAAGGGGTTCCATTCTACTCAAGTGCATTTTTGTTCTATAGATGAGCAGATTAATTGAGAATGATAGGGAGAAAGAAAATGAAGAGGATTTGTGCACTATAGGAACCCATGAGCCACATGCCTCACTTGTTTGTACTTGCATCCATCTTCCATTTAGAGAAAGAGAGAAGAGCAACCTCAAATTTTAGCTAGGTTTTCTCCCTAAAAGATTTCCCAGGTTATATCTTGTGTTAATTACGCTTTGTGATTTTAATTTCATTTTTCTCTGTTTTCGGTGTAATTATAATTTTCATACATATGCAATAGGTAATAATTAACAGATCTAGAAATCTAAGGAGAAATAAAACCTCATAGTGTAGACTTTGAATTTTTTAATATATTTTATAGATATGTTGTGACGAACTATCTAGTGGAATATCCACAATAATTTACGGATCATATCAATATTAGAGTATATTTCTTTGGGTATATTGTGGGGATTTGCATGAGATCTAGATAAAATAAGTCAAAAGTCATAAAACCCAAACCATGACCAAAAAATCAATCATTAACCCTCAATATCTCACAAAGGAGAGATTTGCACATATTGGAAGCACAACTTGCAGATACAAATTGTAATGTGAGCCTCCTCATGGTGGCCCTAACCAATAATCTCGGGCTATTCTGAGAATATGGAGGGCCTGTCGTGGAGGTTAGATCGAAGGGGAAATCAATGTATTGGGAAGAACCAAAGAGGGAATCTAAGAGAGAACCCGAAAAGGATTAACTTAGCGTGAGTTTCATGAAATATTCACAGTCCTTATTCAAAATGAAAGCGAAGGTAAACAACATCAAGCAATATCAAGGTGAGATTGATGTTCTAAAGTTAAATTATTGGTTGCATCAATTAGAAGTTTATTTTAGTGTTCATCATATAGAGGAAGAACATAAGATTTCATTTTCTTGGTTGAAATCAAAGGGCCATGCCCCAACCTAGTGGGAAATCCATATGGAGACCCGCGAGTTGAAGGGAGATTTTCTAGTCACTAAGTGGGAGGATTTCAAATCCCTCATAAAGTAACAATTTTACCCTATCTAGTATGTATAGGACTAGTGGATCGGCTGGCACACACACACAAAGATATAAAATTCAATTGGGGACATCTCAGGTGGTTGGGAAGAATGATTGTTATCTCCCCCAACCAGGTTCAATTCCCTACTAGTGACGTGATGATGAGAAATATTGTTGTAATGGCTTTGTACCCATGAATATAATTGTATTGACCCTCACTCTCACGTTCGAGCTGAGAGAGGATGATTTCCTTATATGTATATGTATATGTATGTACTTATGTATGTATGTATACACCTCTTTTTACTATAAATTAAAAGATTGGTATGCAATGAAGGTGCATTCACAAATCACATAGTTTGTTAATAGACATTCCTATATTGCAATTAACATTTCACAATTTTTTTCTTTTTAAGAATTAGGTGGATGGTTCAAATTTTTCTTTCATTAAATATTCTTTATTTCACACAAGATGGAGGGTTGAGATTTATATCAAACCCTAAACTTGTCCATTTATGCTCTAAGACAATCTAATGGATGTATTGTAAAATCTAATCGACAACATCTAGCTAATTTCCCATGGAGTTTATGCCATGAAGGGGGCTGATAAGTTTTTTAAGCCATTCCCATTTACCAAAAGCCCAAGGGAAAGCCTTTCAAAATTTTGTAATTCAAAGATAATAAGGTATGATGACTGGCTTTGTCTCCTAACCATGATGGTGCAATGTTTCCTTTCAATTTTACTCCAACTTATTAAATAGATTCAATCTCAGTTTTAAAATAGAAGAAGAATATCTAGGGTAATATTGGGTATTTTGTCAATTAATTTAAAATAGGAGGATAGATCTAGGTTTTTATTTACCATAAGAAAATGATTTTTTTTTAATAGGGTTCATTGTTATTAAATTAGCTAGAGAAATAAAATAATAGGGTTTCATTGGGTTCTATAATTTGTAATTCAATAATGTCTATAACTATGGTTTTATTCTTTTTTAAAGATGAGTAATGTGATAGATAAATTTGATAGTCGCGTGGTCATAACATTGAAATTGCGTACTTGCAAAAAGGATACTTGAAGTTTCTAGGTCTATTATGATTGAAGTTTGACAAATTCTAAATTGTAGAAAATATCAAGGAAGTGGCGAATTTTGCATTCACAAAATAATAATATTGAATAAAAATTTAATTGAAATTGGAAAATAATAACAATTTGAACCTTCTAATCATAATTTAGTTTATTATGATTTGATACTTTTTATTATTTTAACTTAAAAAGGAAATGACTTCATAAAATTAACATAATACTTTTCGTTTCTCTAAATAAATAAAACTAATGATGTGATTCATACTCTAATCCCATTACATATGCAATTGGAAAATACCTTCATCTATAAAAGATTGTAAGAAAAATGCAAGGTTAATCTAAAACATATTCAACTTTGTATTAAAATAGATTAGATTATTGACATAGTAACCGTTTTTTTTACACAGTGGGAAAAGCTATCATAACTCAGTTGTCAAACCAGTAGTGGGGACAAACATCACTGGTTGATATCGGCGAATGCAGACTGACTCATCATAGTTATTAAAGGAAAACCACACTAGTTAGAATTGCTCACTGGTGTTTCATAAGTGGTACGATTTCACTCTTTCTAAATGCCTCTGGGTCTTGGGTCATTCAACCATTTCCTTACGTTCAAGGAAGATGAGCTCTTAATTAAGCATACATAGTTTTAGGGCATACTCTAGTCCCATCATATAGTAACTTGCTCTAACTACAAACTTCATAACATAAACTTTTGTGAATAATATATTTTCAAAAATATATTAATCGCATGTGTTTTGCAAATATTTGTGTCATTTTAAGATTATTTTCTCACAATAACATGCTATAATTACAAATTTTATAACACAAAATTTTGTGAATATATCTTTTAAAAGATATATTAAACAATGCATGTTAAAATTAATAATACAATTACAAAAACTAGGAGGATTTCTTTGCGAAAATCCAATGGAACAACTTTAATGAATACTCCTTTATGATGTAAATTAGTTAAAGAACAAAAGTTTACACTATGCACATATACATTGAAGACACATTAAATAATCTTGTTTAATGCATCATTATTTTTTATTCATTGTTTTATCCTAAACAAAGATGAAATTTTATATATATGTTAAGCTTACATTATGTTACCTCACAAAATCATAAATTCTAGTACATCAGTCTTCCATCCATTACCAACATATTTTTTGGTAGGTAATTTCAATTTGCCCAATGGGAAATAGATGTTTTTGACCACCTGCCTATAGAATAGTTTGTCCAAAACTTCAAGAGTCTTAATAGTTGTAACATAATTAGAGTATCTTTTGCATAATCACAAAACAAAAAACTACCAAATATCATTTAATAGCTAAGAATTAGAAGAGGTAAAGGGTATCAAATCTTTCGTAATAGATCCTAGAGGAGATAACTTAGCAGTGATGCATGGGATATGTCACTCAATTTGAGCCAGATGTGTATCCATTATCTCCATATATATTTGTCGAGTTCTCTTCTCATGTTTCACATCCTCAAGACTTGAAAAGATTATACCTTTCAGCCTACCTCCCATTAAGGACCCTACCCAATAGGGTTTCCATTTCCCAATAGCCAGATAAAGCTTGATAGTATTATTTTTTCCTTCCTTTGGTGTGGCCAAAGTCACAAACCCACTATCCTATGTCCTCTATGAGCTTTGAATTAGAGAAGGATTTCCTATCTCTCATTGTCATAGTCTCCAAGATCTGCATTTCACTATGAATTTCTAGGGGTACCACTACATGAAAGGTATAAATATCCTCTTAGGCATATTGTTGGGCTCAGTTTCGACCCTTAGGCCCACAACCTCCCCCCCAGCCTTTCTACTTCTCATGTGTTGAAATTGCATTTAGGTTGACTAGCAGGGCCATTGTGGGTTAACACCAAGTTGGCTAAGAGAGAGTAATTACGTGTAGAGATAAAATAAATGTACAAGAAATAACCAGATAGGAGGGGTAAATCTCACAGGAGACACGACACTACTCAAACAAAATAAAAACCTACCACCCTGGGTATAATTTCAATGAGGCAGACAATGCCTAACAAGAGAGGGTGAGGCACAATCCTAACACAGGTAAAGGGACACAATGTTCCAGTAAGCAAGGCTTGACGACATCTTCCTTCAAACAACAACACACCCCACAATGCCAAGATCATAATCCACAACTAAACTTACATTATTGTAACGAAACAGAGAGTTGACCTCAAAATTAGATATTCTAAAGGGTTGCAAAAACACCTAAGGAGAGGTGACCACTAAGTGTCGAGTGTTGAAATCCAACATAGGTCACTTCACGACATAGCTTCTGAGAATGGTCAAGCCATGGGATTTTCCTGTCTTCTCGCACCTTGTTCTCCCAATGCCCTACTGTAGCATCATGCCTCAAAGATTGAAAGCACAAACATCCTCAACACAACTGTCACAAATTTTCCCTCTAGTATTATGATCCATTAGAATCATTCTCTTGGTTTCCCAACTACTAGAATTCTAACTTAGAGTTGAAACATTATCTCACTCGACCCCAAAACCCGCCTAACAAGTAGGCCAAGTCACACTTCCACAAGCAACAAGCAGTTTCTTTGCAAGGGCGTTGTATAGGTGATCCTACTACGCCCCTCTCCTCCTCCGTTTGGCATTCCTCATGGGTATTGGGGAATGATAAAATCACATTTGTTTACATGCATAGGGGTGGCCATGCCACCCCCTCCATTTAATCTCTCACAATACAAGTTGTGGGAACACGGCCCAAGCGCCATAGCTCCTCAAACATCACCCCCTTGGGGTTTTAATATGTTTTTTAATTCAATATATTTTTTTCTTTTTTAATAGTATTTAATTTTAATATTTTGAGTTTTTTATTAATATTTTAATATTATTAGTTTTTGTATCTAATATTAATTTTTTATTTTAATAATTATTCTATATTTTAATTTAATTAATTTAATATATGAACTATACTATTAAATAATTGTTTAAATAATTTAAAATATATTATATTTAAAGATAAATATTCAATTTTAAATATTTGACAGAGTAAAAGTATTTATAATGACAATAACTTAATAAATAACTTGTATATAACTTCAATAACTTGGGTCAAATTAAGTAGGTCAACCATCATTAAGTAGGTTAACCATCTTCACCCATGGTTTACTATTGCTAAACTTGGTTAACATGCTCAACCATGGTTAACCATAAGCAATACGGTCAACCACAGTTTACTAGGTTTATAAAATTTATTTAGTCAACCATGATTAACTAGATTTATTAGGTTTACTAGGTTGACCTAGATTTGTTAGGTTTATTAGATTTAATTTGGTCAACCATGGTCAACTATCTAGATTTACTATGTTTGTCTTGGTCAAAGATGGTCAACCATAGTTTATCTTGATCAACTATGGTTTAGTAGGTTCATTAGGTTAACCACATATTACTAGGTTAAACTAGGTCTATTATATTTATCTTGGTCAGCTATGGTCAACCATATAAAAGGTTTATTAATAAATATTAAACCTTTAATTGTGTAGCATTGTGATGAACAACCACATATAAGGTTTATTAATAAAGATTAAAGTTTAAAGTTTTTTAATAAGGCTATTAATAATATTTAATAACATTATTAATAAGGATCAATAATAATAAGGTTGTTAATAAGAATTAAAGTTCAAGGTTTAATAAGATTTAATAATTTTATTAATAAGGTTTAATAATAATCTAGTTTTATTAATGAGGTTTAAGGCTTATTAAATTTATTAATAAAATTAATAACTTTATTGTGTTTTTTAAACCTTAATAAATTTATAATAATACACCAAGAACTATGTATTAATAGATTTACCTATACACTAAAACATTAATAATGCAATTTTTTTGCAAATTAGTTTGTATTACCTCAAAATAGAAAATTATGGCATTTTATCCATCACCAATGAGCATAGAACACAATGCTACATTTACTACATTCCTGGTACCATATCCCAAGATTGATAATGAATTTTTCCTTTTTCTTTTCTCTTGCAGACGTCAATCTATTCTGAAGAATTGTCAAGAATAGATGTAGATGGGACAATAACATCATTTCTTTGGGACAATTCCATTTTCAAAGGTTCTGCCATATTTATTGTTTCCTTGTCACTATCTAAGTGATCTAACTTATGGGTACGATTTTTCCCACTCATTGTTGAAGCCACAATTATGGCTAAGTCTCTTTCATTTTCATTTGAAGGATGGGCCTCCTTCGCTAAGGGATGAGATGATTCCACATGAGGCTGAGTTAAGTTTGAAGGAGTTGATTTGTTGTTAGATGCCCTTTTTTTGTTGTGAGTTGTCTTGCTTTTGACCTGAAGTATTCTTGGACCCTTTTGTTCCCTTGGGATCTTGTCATCCATGGCTTGTTTTATTTTAATCTTGAGGGGAAAAGGTCCCTTGTGAAAATGAACATGCATTTTGAATATTATTGGGTTGTTGACATGTCCTGCAATGGAAAGTAATGTTTTCATAATACAACAGTTTCTAATAAACCCTACCCCTCTACTTGAAAAGGATTTTATCTCATAACCCTTTACTAATATCCACTTCAACACATATGCATACAAAATGTGAGAATTGATTTTTAGATCCTTCAAGTGGTTATTTTAATGAAGTGTCCTACTATATCTCCCACGTTTGATAAGATATCAAGTTGTGTGAAATGGATGGGAAAGTTAAGAATCCTTACCCAGACTAGAGTTACCAGAGCATTCATAACAAGAGGATTAAAATCAGGAAACCATTATTGCATTGAGAGACTAGAATGGCCCCAAAAGAAGGGTCCCTAGTCAAAAACCTTGTGTCGTTCCTAGATATCTCAAGAGAACTACAAAGAATCCTATTGAGAAAAAATACAACTTAGTATTCTAAGACCATTTCTAGTGTACACGTTCTAAAAGAGCAAATATTGAGGGCCAAAATCCATTAAAACAAAAAATAATCACTTGTCATTCATAATTTGTAGCCATGAAGTTGGTTATAAAAATTTTAACTTCAAGAGATGGAGTATCTGGTGCTTGATCCACAATGAAAGTTAACCTTGAGATATCTTTGTGTTTTGGAGGTGAATGTCTTTGCTTTAGGGCCTCCTTAAAATACATGGGTTAGGAGGAGGAATGCACCGCCCATCCTTTGGCTCCATCTCTTAATATGGAGACTAAATAAATAGAGGCATCCATGGCCATGTTGTACTCTCTGAGGGATTTTAGGTCCTGAAGTTGCCTTTTGCCATATAAGTGCCAAAAACTACCATAGTTTATTCATAGCAAATCCAAAATTATGGTGGTGGTTGAAGAGACACAATATGAGCCTTTTACCAACATGCATAAGGAACCCCCTGAGAATGGCCTCACAAAGACAAGAAAATTCACCAAATCTAGTATAAAACCCTAATCTAAGATGTAGGAAAGGCTATGTAGCGAATACGATTTTCTCTAATTAGCTAGATATTTGGTTGGGTGAGTTCATTCAGGCCATCCTATTAAAGAAAACTTATTCCCTCTAAATTTATAGATCCTTTAGTAGAATATAAAAATACATTGAAATCAAACCCTCCAATAGCATTTTATTCTCCATAATCCTACAAATCTCCAACAACACCATTGTCGTAGGTTGGATCGAAGGAACCAACAGAAGATCGAGGATTAGTTGAGACGGTGGCAACAACCACAACACTATGGACTGACTTCAAATTAACATTGACAGGTCAAATGCTAGCCATCATGGTGGCGACTACATTCACATCAAAAGGAAAATGGAAAATTTGGTTCAACTTTGTGACCCTACAAGAAAAGAGTAGGTTCTTGCATATGACAACACCCAAAACATATTTCAGAGATGTCTAAAGATTAGTTTCCTATTCTTGTGGGGTTGTCATGCTTGCGATGTGTAACACACCCGCTACTAAACCTACCCCAAACTAAGGGTAGAAGGAGGTAGTTACTAAGCTAACCCAACCTCCAAAATCCAGTTATGGAAATGGGGTATAAAGTTTTTCAACGTTTCTTGACTACTTTAGAACTTAAAATGCATAACATCTTTGTGTTTGTCTCGTTGAGACCTTTCCATTGATATAAATTTCTCTCTAATCTAAATCTTGGATCAAAAATATGGTCGATTAAAGCCTTGGCCAATTAGATAGTGGCATGTCATTAGGCCTACCATGTGGCCATCCAAGTCATATTCCAAGCCATACCAAGTGGCAACTACCCACTTGCTCATACTAGGTTACAACCCTTTATCAAGTCCCATGGTATAATACGCAAATAGTATAGGCATAGTATGTAGTGCAGGCTCCTTTCCCTTCCACCTCTTCCCAGGGATTAAATCTAGGTAATTCCTTACGTTGTTCCATTTTGATTCTTCCAGGATGAAATTTACGAGGTTGCATGGATGCTCGTTGACCCCACTGCCAACATGTCCCCATACTTTCACACTGCTCCAACCTTCCACCTCATAGTAGGAATAAATTCCCACTATGCCACATCTACCTGAAAATAAAATCTAACTCTTTGGTACCGGGTACCAAGGAATATTGTTGGGAAACAAATTTCAAGGTGACATTTCCTACCCTGGTCCCCACCAAGCACCAACACTAACTTTCCAGGCTAGCATTGGGTCCCTCTAGACCCTTCGCAGCACAGTTCTCGTATAAGTCATGTTATAAACTAATGGAGTCCTCCGTTGGCTACACCTAATGAATCATCTACTAGTCCCACTATGTCACGTCACCCTAAGACTTAGATCTCTTGGATCCTACCAAGCCTTTCTTCCAATTCTCTAGGGTCTAAGGTCCGAGGTGATGTCGCATGTCCTAAATGCTAGGGTGACATCATCCTCTATCACGCTTCCTTGTCACAAGACTCATAACTGTGGTTTCCATCGAGTGCTGATAGTGGCTCCACTATAACATCATTTCATGGATTTGATCCCGAGAGTTTCTCCTTGATGCTCCCTTTGAGACTTTTGGGGATAAAGTGCTAGGTTTCATCCAATGGTCATGAATGATCATCCACTGACAGCCCAAAATTCCCTTACTAATGCGCTTGGTCACTATGCTTGGTCACAAGATCAAATAGGGCTAAACCATCTCGTTCTAAAGTCTTGTGCATCGACTTAAGAATTCTAGCTCGATGCCTTGTAACTATTAATAAATGTGTAAGGGCCTTTCGATACATAGCCTATAATATTCAAGAGTATACACAGACCCTTCCAACCTATCCCTTCAAGGTTTTACATGGACTCTGCCATAGATCTTAGTCCACAATACACATATGTTCATATCTATATATCTATCTATAATTATATATATTATATATATTATATATATATATATATATATTATAGATATATATATTAGATATATAGATATAATTTATAATCCTCCTAAGCTTACAATTTATAAATCAAAGCCCACTAGCCTCTTTATTTTTAACAAGCCCTTACATAATCAACAAAGGATTTCTACCCCTTCATACACAAGTCATATAGACAAATTTGTAGACTCAGGATAGATACGAGGATAAGATATCAAGTTGTGTGAAATGGATGGGAAAGTTAAGAATCCTTACCCAGACTAGAGTTACCAGAGCATTCATAACAAGAGGATTAAAATTAGGAAACCATTATTGCATTGAGAGACTAGAATGGCCCCAAAAGAAGGGTCCCTAGTCAAAAACCTTGTGTCGTTCCTAGATATCTCAAGAGAACTACAAAGAATCCTATTGAGAAAAAATACAACTTAGTATTCTAATACCATTTCTAGTGTACACGTTCTAAAAGAGCAAATATTGAGGGCCAAAATCCATTAAAACAAAAAATAATCACTTGTCATTCATAATTTGTAGCCATGAAGTTGGTTATAAAAATTTTAACTTCAAGAGATGGAGTATCTGGTGCTTGATCCACAATGAAAGTTAACCTTGAGATATCTTTGTGTTTTGGAGGTGAATGTCTTTGCTTTAGGGCCTCCTTAAAATACATGGGTTAGGAGGAGGAATGCACCGCCCATCCCTTGGCTCCATCTCTTAATATGGAGACTAAATAAATAGAGGCATCCATGGCCATGTTGTACTCTCTGAGGGATTTCAGGTCCTGAAGTTGCCTTTTGCCATATAAGTGCCAAAAACTACCATAGTTTATTCGTAGCAAATCCAAAATTATGGTGGTGGTTGAAGAGACACAATATGAGCCTTTTACCAACATGCATAAGGAACCCCCTGAGAATGGCCTCACAAAGACAAGAAAATTCACCAAATCTAGTATAAAACCCTAATCTAAGATGTAGGAAAGGCTATATAGCGAATACGATTTTCTCTAATTAGCTAGATCTTTGGTTGGGTGAGTTCATTCAGGCCATCCTATTAAAGAAAACTTATTCCCTCTAAATTTATAGATCCTTTAGTAGAATATAAAAATACATTGAAATCAGACCCTCCAATAACATTTTATTCTCCATAATCCTACAAATCTCCAACAACACCATTGTCGTAGGTTGGATCGAAGGAACCAACAGAAGATCGAGGATTGGTTGAGATGGTGGCAACAACCACAACACTATAGGCTGACTTCAAATTAACATTGACAGGTCTAATGCTAGCCATCATGGCAGCGACTACATTCACATCAAAAGGAAACTGGAAAATTTGGTTCAACTTTGTGACCCTACAAGAAAAGAGTAGGTTCTTGCATATGACAACACCCAAAAAATATTTCAGAGATGTCTAAAGATTAGTTTCCTATTCTTGTGGGGTTGTCATGCTTGCGATGTGTAACACACCCGCTACTAAACCTACCCCAAACTAAGGGTAGAAGGAGGTAGTTACTAAGCTAACCCAACCTCCAAAATCCAGTTATGGAAATGGGGTATAAAGTTTTTCAACGTTTCTTGACTACTTTAGAACTTAAAATGCATAACATCTTTGTGTTTGTCTCGTTGAGACCTTTCCATTGATATAAATTTCTCTCTAATCTAAATCTTGGATCAAAAATATGGTCGATTAAAGCCTTGGCCAATTAGATAGTGGCACGTCATTAGGCCTACCATGTGGCCATCCAAGTCATATTCCAGGCCATACCAAGTGGCAACTACCCACTTGCTCATACTAGGTTACAACCCTTTATCAAGTCCCATGGTATAATACGCAAATAGAATAGGCATAGTATGCAGTGCAAGCTCCTTTCCCTTCCACCTCTTCCTAGGGATTAAATCTAGGTAATTCCTTACGTCATTCCCTGTTGATTCTTCCAGGATGAAATTTACGAGGTTGCATGGATGCTCGTTGACCCCACTGCCAACATGTCCCCATACTTTCACACTGCTCCAACCTTCCACCTCATAGTAGGAATATTGTCCCACTATGCCACATCTACCTGAAAATAAAATCTAACTCTTTGGTACCGGGTACCAAGGAATATTGTTGGGAAACAAATTTCAAGGTGACATTTCCTACCCTGGTCCCCACCAAGCACCAACACTAACTTTCCAGGCTAGCATTGGGTCCCTCTAGACCCTTCGCAGCACAGTTCTCGTATAAGTCATGTTATAAACTAATGGAGTCCTCCGTTGGCTACACCTAATGAATCATCTACTAGTCCCACTATATCACGTCACCCTGAGACTTAGATCTCTTGGATCCTACCAAGCCTTTCTTCCAATTCTCTAGGTCTAAGGTCCAAGGTGATGTCGCAGGTCCTAAATGCTAGGGTGACATCATCCTCTATCACGCTTCCTTGTCACAAGACTCATAACTGTGGTTTCCATCAAGTGCTGATAGTGGCTCCACTATAACATCATTTCATGGATTTGATCCCAAGAGTTTCTCCTTGATGCTCCCTTTGAGACTTTTGGGGATAAAGTGCTAGGTTTCATCCAATGGTCATGAATGATCATCCACTGACAGCCCAAAATTCCCTTACTAATGCGCTTGGTCACTATGCTTGGTCACAAGATCAAATAGGGCTAAACCATCTCGTTCTAAAGTCTTGTGCATCGACTTAAGAATTCTAGCTCGATGCCTTGTAACTATTAATAAATGTGTAAGGGCCTTTCGATACATAGCCTATAATATTCAAGAGTATACACAGACCCTTCCAACCTATCCCTTCAAGGTTTTACATGGACTCTGCCATAGATCTTAGACCACAATACACATATGTTCATATATCTATATATCTATCTATCTATATATAATATATATATATTATATTATATATAAATATATCTCTCTCTCTTCTCTTCTATATGATTTTTTATTGTGTGTTGTAGTTTTTTATATATATATATATATATGATTATTTATATATTATATATAGAATATAATTAGTAATCCGCCTAATTGCTTACAATTTATACATCAAAGCCACTGCCTCTATTTTTAAACAAACCTACATAATCAACAAAGGATTTCTACCCCTTCACATCATATAGACAATTTGTAGACTCGGATATATACGAGGATAAACATATATATATATATATATATATGTAAGATCAAAGCCCACTAGCCTCATTATTCTTAACAACCCCTTAAATAATTAACAAAGGTTTTCTACGTCTTCATACACAGGTCATTTAGACAAATTTATAGAATCAGGACAAATACGAGGATAAACCATTTTCTTAAGGGAAACATTCAAGATCACCTTTACATAGGAATTCACATTCCTTATTGTTACATGAGCAAGTTATTAAAGCAATGACCATATATACCATAGAATGTTATCTCTTAATTCTCAGATAGTCTTACGATTACTTTTAAGTTCAAAAGATCCACAGTAATAAACCACTCC
>APFE030772607.1:2633-17042 GCA_000404065.3 Pinus taeda | reverse complement strand
TTATTCACCAGAGACTTAGATTGGTACAAAGTCCCTAACTTGTCCCACAAAGCCTTCGCCGTAGCTTCCCCTGATACATTCAGCAATACTGAATCTGAGACACACAATCATATTGTCCTCTTTGCCTTATGATCCAAATTCTTCCATTCTTCATCAAACACTCCCATTGGTTTAGTACCCAGATCTACCGTGATCCACTGATCTTTATCCACCAACAGATCCTCCGTCTTGAGTTTCCACAACTAAAAACTCTAACCATTAAATTTCTCAATCTCCATCTTTCCACTGCTCACCATCTTCTTTCATCAACAAAATCGATCTCACGGATCTCCCACTAAATAGGGTCTACCACAGGCCCAAGCGAAACCCCTCAGCAACAAAGGCATCCCCTTGAAGCCAAAACAGCTCTGATACCATATGTAGGTTTTAACCTCATACATAAATTACTTGCATACGAATTCTAAAACATATAAAATAAACAATGCGAGAGCATAACACATAAAACACATACACACATAGATTTTCCCCTGGATCCCAAAGCTGGGACTTCTAGCTTGATTTTTCATTATGTTCCTTTCAATGTTACAATACATATTTATACATGCTGAAGCATCCAATACCATGGACTGAAAATCATTGCATCCAAAACCATGTGTGAAAAATCATGCACAAAACCACAGGTAGGTCCACCCAACCTAAGAGTGGGGTTACCTACACCCCTCAAACCCGCTGTGACACCCCCCTGCAATGCAATTGGTGCAACAAAGGGGGGGATCCGCCCCCCTTCTAACCCCCCGGTTAACTACATGGGCTAGTCATGGAAAGAATATAACACAACCCAACATGGTCAAGGGACTCCTTGGCCTAAAACCCTTACCTATACCACCAGGATTTACCGCAATCTCACCAAAACTAGTCAAGGGATTCCTAGGCCCAAACAACAAACATACACTACCAATATTTACCGCAATCTTGCCATTATCGGTCAAGGCATCACTAGACCCTAAACAAGCTTGGATGCCTTTGGATTTCTTTACCAATACCTTAAGGAATTTAGTGTCTCCACCATTAGGCTTTACCGTAATCACACCATTACTGGTGAAGGGATTCGTAGGCCCATGGGATTATTACCTAAGACCACCTCACTTGGTTCCAAAACCATCCAGCAATCAAAATATCAACCACATGAAAGAACCCCATCACACCATGGCTATCCAGAAAATGGCAAGGCAAAGTTGAAATCATTGCCACACCTGGAAAAACCCATGCAAATGACAACAAGAGAACCAAATACGCACATGCATGTACCATGCATGCCAAAACTAGAAAGGAAATAATTCATTCAACTCAATACCTGCAAGTAATCTCATTATAATGGCTTGATCCAACTCTTCCTTCTTGATCATTTCTTTCATTTTCTTTCTTGTCCTTCCTTTTCCTTCCTTTCTCCAATGCTAGATTGCTCGAATAATTCTCTATGTGCAAGAGTGAGAGAGAGAGAGAGAATAGAGAAAGAGCTCCAAAACTGAACTAACAAAATATTCAACTGACAAAAGCTATGCACTTATTATTGAGGCCTCTATTTTCTTGAATTTCCTCTAATTTTCCTTCAATTTCCTCCTCACATGAAACCTCTTACCTTTCACCTTCCTTTTCTCCTATTTTCCACTATTTCATAAATAAAATTCCCATTAATTCCTCTTTGCCTTTTCAAAGCCTTTGTCATTGCCTTTTCCAATTTCCTTAGCCATAACAAACCAAATGAACACCCACTAGGATGTTTTTCCCAACATTTAGATTGGAATAAGTGTCCCATGAACTTGGTCTTATGTTTCCTTCATTAACTTTATTACATGAAATTTTAACCTGGGGCTATTACAAACCCCTCCTTCTTAGGGGAACACCATCCTTGATGTTCTATGACACATATGACCAGCCAACTGGTGAAATAAAATATACTTTGTATGGAGCTTTTGTTGGCTTAAGGGGGCTTGACCCAGGTTCAACGTTAATTAGCCAAACAAATCCCTACACTACAGGCCCTTTCGGCATCAATACATGGAACACGGACTGATGTCTCACTCGAATCAATATGAGGGGATGTTGGAACCAAGTTTCCACACCCAGAGATGGTTGTGACGTTGTTTGATTCCCTCTATCTCTACCTTCACACAAGTCACTTTGCTCTAGGGATTGTAAGATGAGCCCTTTATTCTATCCTTTAATACCTCCATGAAAGGGTTTGATCGACCTTCATGCAGCCCTAACCTATTGCTCAAGTACTTTCCCACTACTATCGTAGCATGCTAGTGCAAATTCCCCAATTACTTTAAGTAACTCGCTTATCTTATCAAATAATTAAAGTTAACACCACATAAACAGATAAGCGTAATTGCGTTCAATTATTTGACATAATTTCATTCATTGGTGCATCACATAAGCATAATAAAGGAAATCCATACATAACATATCAAGATGAAATAATAGAACAAAGACATGGGAATTGCAGAATATATTTCTTTATTAATATCTTCCAAGTGTTTACAACTTTGTCCACCTTGTGCACACAATTGCAAGGGTCCGCGCACTCAGTTGCAAACTTATACCCTAGGCCTTTGTGCACTCAGCTGTAGAGCCTCTACCTACACTACAACCCAAGACTTAGACTTCTTACTTCAGAGCTACATCTGATCGATCATTGTTTATCTCTCAAACTACTTAGTGCTTAGCTCTTTTTATACAATCCCATGGTCTGCGGACCATGGGTAGAACTCTTACAACCGACTTTAATTTACACCATGAAGAGCAGACTACCCTTTAAGACACATAACAGCATCACACTCCGTGACCACAAAATGTGGAGACTTTGCCATTTTATTACAAATTTTAACTCAAACATGGGCTTTTAGCCCCAAAACTTCCCTTGGGGGATCCTGCTCCCAACAGGACCCTAACACAAACATCATGGCTCACCCTCAAGTCCCTCAGTAGGTGTGGAGATATTTGCGTGAAGCCTATCCAGCTCAACCCGTGTGACCACTACCTTGGGTGTGCACTGAGCTATTACCTGCTTCACATCTTCCACTATCTTCTCGGTCATTGCTCCTGTGCTGACAGCCTGAAGGTTTTTTTGCATTGCTTGCAGAGTCACAAGCTTGCCTTCAATATTTCCTGTGACTGTGTAAGCTTCCTCTAGCCAGGGCTTTAGTCAATCCCTTAGAATTTCTTCCTTGTGCAGCATTGCATCCACTTGTTCCTTTAGATACTTGGCCTCCTATAGCTTGGTTAGCCTTTGTGTCAGTGCGATGGTTCATATTGTGCCCTTGACCTCATTGTAGTGTTTTTGTAGCTTGCATGCTTCCATCTCTAGCCTCTGTATATTTGGTTCCTCCTGCAAACTTGTCAGGACCTCAAATGATTGCTCGAACAACTACGTGCAATCTGCTACTGCACTTTCCACCTCTGTAACAGTAGTAACCCACTGTTCCTTTACTTCTAGTGGTGTGGAGAGTTGGGCCCTCAACTATAGCTCAACAATTTGTAGGTTCAATTCCAACTGAACTCATGCCATCTCAATCTGAGTGTCACACACCCCTATTGCCAATTTGTGGATGCGGACCTCAACTAGCTCTTCCTCTGGAATGGCCAACTCTAAGACCATTCTGCATGCCTCCTCAACGACCTGCATGATATTCTTACTCTGGTTGGTCACCTTAGTCTCAGCGGCAATGGAAACATTTCTTTGTAGGGACATCTGTTTGTTGTTGATCCACTATTCACTGATCACTTGGAGGATGTGGTGCTCTCGGGCCCTCATTTCTGCAATTACTCCATCCTGCAAGATTTGGAGTGCTTCACGGAGAAGCACTACCAGGTTCATCCCAACTCCCTTCAAGGCACTGATAGTGGGCCTGTCAACCTCATTTCCGTGGTCAGTGCTCCGTCCGGCAGCACTATCGCATTGGAAGCCTTCGTGCCCAACATATCGGCAGCCTCTGAAGTGCCAATGGCCAAGCTAGTAGACACCATACCAGCCTGTGACGCGTGAGTCTGCAACTCCTGCAACCTGATCTAGATGGCCCCTAGGATGATATGTTGTTGCTGTTCAAATTGTTGCAGGGCCTCCATGATGACATGTCTAATTGTGTCACTGATATAATGTAAGTCGCCCTTTTTCAATGTGATAGGGTCCAGTGAGGTCTTGGTCGCCTTGGATTTCTTTCTAGACCCTCCCTTCTCCAACTCTCTTGGGTGCTTAATGCGGGTGGATATCTCTTGAGGGTCTGTGTCGTGTTGTTTTTTTTCTTCCTCTTCTGTCTCAAGTGAAGGTAACCACGTGCTTTTGTCAGGGCCATGCTCTGTTCCACCTGCCTACTTACCTGCCTGCTTTTCTACCTATTCCACTTGGGCCTTCTCACTTGTCTCCCTTTTCCTCTTATCGATCAGTTACGCCATCTTCAGATTAGCCTCCTCCTTCTTCTTCTGTACGGTGGACTTGCTTCCACCCACCTCCAAGTCCGTGGTAGTGTGCCACTCTGTCAGCCATTGATCGAGCACCACATCGATGGCATCATCTATGGCTAGATATAGTAAGTCATACCACTTTTGCGCAGGGTCCTTCTGCACCCTAATAGATACTCGATGGAAATCAGCTTTAAACTGGGCATAGCTCTGTAGGTTAGCGTACACCGTGGGTAAAAATCGTGGCTTGTGATTGATGGCCATCCTGATATTCATATCCATCAAGATCCAGAAGGTCTTTCTATCCCAAACTCGTTGCACATCCTTGGTCACCCATAGCGAAGCGTACTTCGTTGCTCAGGGAGGTTTGGCATGACCGAAGGGAACTAGTTGTCCTCTAGTAGCTCCCATGCTACCAGCACAATCGACAGCAAGAGCCATGTGTAGTGAAATGTCTTGCTTTTCTCTTGTGCTCTGCGGCAGTTTGCTAGGTACTCTCCACGAAGGTTGTTTAACTAGTTAAACTGGACTCCTTCTGCGCACTACTCTATGAGCATGATGACAGGCGTCAGCACCTCATCAGTGCGACACTGCCGCATCACCTTCCCTACAAGGTTTTATGTTTCTACCTTCACAGCAGGGTCAGAGGTGCTGGAGATAGCGTACCCGCATGGCTTCTTCACCAGTTTGAATTTTTCCTTCATTGACTCTGTGAGAGCCTACTCGCCACCCTTTCTGCCAAAGATCATCATTGGATTCTCACCTGTATACGTCAGGCGCGTTATGTGTTGAATCAACATATCTATGATGGGTATCAACTCCTCCAACCACAGACACCCATCATGCACCAAGAACAACAACTGCTTGATGTTGAAAACTGTCACCAAGGTGTGGTTATAGTGCGACACCCAGAGCAGGTTGAGCAATCCTGCCTTCTCTACTTGCTTGAGCCACCTCCATGGCTCCAACACGGTCATTCCCGTATTTGCGTCTATAATGTGGTGCATCAGCTACTTGGTTGCCAAGTGCGAGAACTTCTCATGGTTCGCCAAGTCCCAGTCTTCAAGCTTTAGTATCGACACTTAGGCCAAGCGCGGACCATCAAAAGCAATTTTATCGGTAGCAAAGGGGTTTGAGGGGAGTCTACTTTCATTAATATCCTTTGGGACCTTGGACTTAGTCTTGCACAGAGGGACATACTATGGAAACCGCGTAATAGGGTCTGCACCCTGGTTTCAACCTCCTCTACTTCAGCTCCCACATCCTCATCGTTCATTGGGATGTCTTCAATATCCTCCTCCTCTACTTATAGGTTTATAGCCTTGCCTTTCTCCTGTGCAATGGTCTTTGGTGGGTTTTTCCTTGGAGATGCGCGCACCAGTATGGCAGGCTGCTTGCCCTTCTTATCCTTCACAATATCCTTGGTTAGGGTTAGCTTTGGTCTCGGCATTCTCGGTGACTTAGGGACCTCTGCCAATACTTTGGCTACTTCCAGAGCAGCTACTTGTGCTTATATGTCCATTTTCTAGTTTGGATCCTCTACTAGTTGCTCAGTATTTATAACCTCTGGGGGCATGGACATGATCTTATGCAAGAATTCCTATGTTTCCATTGGCAAAGTCTCAAATGCCTTAGTAGCTATTAGAAGCTCGTATTGCTCACGATTCATATGCACTTGAGAACTTGATAACAAAATTCTCAAAATGTCAAGTGTTTCTTATTGGACAACCACTTGTAACTTATAGCGCATTTTGAATTCATGTCTGATCGTTCCCCCCAAAATTGATTCATTAATGTTGGATTGGCGACAGATTTTCAAGGATCCAAGCCATAAATTTTGTCTTAAATGCTGACCACCCACTCCATTTGGCCTCACTTCTGCCATCTTTTCATGAACAACGACTGTAACGATCACATTCCAACCAACCTATGCGATTTCTCCCTGGGTAATGCAGCTCCCTCCTCGTTGCCACGGACCCAGTGACACTTCCTTGCTTCACACCATCCTCCAATCGTGCAGCTCCCCAACTTGGGCAATGTATTTTATAGTCTCGCACCTCCTTTCAGCTGCCTAGAGCACTAAGACTATGCTACCTTCATTTAGTCATATGACTAGACCGCTGGTGTATGGATTCAAGCAACTGTCATTCACCTTTCCTGGGAAGGTTTCTTCATTCAATTTGACCAGTTGTATTGCTCATCCATCAGTAATCTCCTTAATGACATAAGGCCCTAACCAGTGCATCCTGAACTTCCCTGGCAATTTATCAAACTTACTATCATATAGAAAAACTAGGCCATTTACCTTAAATGTGTGCAACTTGATGTGTCGATCATGCCATGCCTTTTCGTACTACTATTGGACTTGTTGGTGAAATCCAGCGAAATATCTCTCTTCCTTAAGCTCATCCAGCTATGTGAGCCTTTCCTCTAGGGCTTCGTGATTTGTCATACCTATGAGAATTGCTATGCATAAAGTAGGCATGATGTATTCCATAGGCATTACGGCTTCAACCACATAGATGAGCCTAAAGGGGGTTTTTCCAGTCAGATTTTTGCATGTCGTTCAATAAGTCCATAATACTACAGGTATGCATAGGTCCCAATAACTTCATTGAGCATTGAAACCTTGGTCAACACGTTTTCAAGCACCTTGTTGAACACTTCCTCCACCCCATTAGCCTATGGGTGTTAAGGTTCTCTCTTCTAGTGGTATACCTAAAATTCCTTCCTTAGCGCACTAATCGTCTCGTTCAGGAAGTTCGTATCACAATCCCTCATCAAGATCCTCGGACATCCAAATTGCGTCAATACATGCTCAAAGAGGAAATTTATAGTGGTTTCACCCGTGCAATCCTTCACAGGTTGTGCCTCCATCCAACGAGTCAAATACTCGATCGCAGTGATAATGTACCTTGCACCTATCTTTCCTTGTGGCCGAATGGGTCCCACAAAGTCTATTGCCCATTTCTCAAAGGGCTACAATGTCATCTGAGGATTCAAAGGCATCTTACCCCTCTGTGATGGTCTACAAGTCCTTTGACACACATCACATGCCCTGCAATACACTTTTGAGTCCTAATGGAGGGTTAGCCACCACAACCCTGCGCGTAGAATATTCTGCGCGGTCGCTCTCCCTGCATAATGTCCTCTCGTGATGCCCCCATGAGCATCTGCAAGGATGCTGCTTCTTTCGAACTCAGGTACATACCGTTGTAATATCTCATTAGTCCCCATCTTGTATAGATTCCCAACAATGACAGAGAAATCTATCGCGTGCACCACTAATTCCTTCTTCTTCTTAACAGTGTATCCTTCCGGTGCAGTACCTGTTGCTAGGAATTCTATTATATCTTCAAAATGACCATCCACGACACGCACTGTAAATAGCTGCGCATGAGGAAATCCTTCTTCCAAGTGTTATAGATCCAATTGGGCACATCATCCCCATCATCCAAATCAGTGTTCTAGGGCTCATCACCCTAATTTTAGTTTCTACATGCCCTAAACAAGTCACCCTTTTGAATGCCTCCTTCCCAGACAGTTTCATGACTTGAAGACATCTTGAAAAGATCTCTAAAGGGACCAGCGTAGGTAGGCCCATTTAAGGGTGTGCTGTAGAGAAGTTGAGTCCATGATAGGGTGCTCTGCAGAGCACTTAGGCCCTCTTTGACCTGCGTTGGGCGAGATTGAGAGAAATTCACATAAGGTTTGGGGAATATTCTTATCTCTTGGAGTCATCAAGAAGTTTCCCTCACTTATCAGCTCCTAAGAGCTCGAAAATGGATGAGGAATGAGTTAAGATGCATCCTATCCTCACATCCATTCCTCCATGGAACTAATTCTAAGAATGGAAGGCGATTCAATACCCCCATTTATGAGATAACCTCCTTCATCTTCCTATAAATTGAACACTCATCTAAGTGATTAGGGGCTGGACTATGTTGAATTGTAAGGAGATAATGTTGTTGTGAGAATTGACTTTGAGACAAGTATTGTTATGCTACAAGTTTGTCATGCTTTTGATGTGATGTGGATGGGATCCAAGCTAGAGGAGTGACTTCGAATCAGAATTAATGGTTGTAATTCCTTCTTCTATTCAATAAAGTATTTTAACCTTTTTCCCATATGCTTATCTTGTTATATGATGCTTACATGTGTGAATGTATCTGATTCCATTTACTTGTATTCAATAGATATTTTTCTTTGATCGATTCTTTGTCTTTTTGTTGATGTTTACAGGTACTTCTCAAGCGTGTTAAGTATGGTAAGGAGCGACGGGATAGATGCAAAGGAGACAAGAGGAAAGCGTAACTACAAGTAGGTCTTCTCATCTTCTTTGTCTTATCTATTTCTTATAATAAAAGGCTAAAGTGCTTTAAAATGTTGTTCTAGATATGGGTACTTATCTAGGGAATTAGTATTTATTCATAGATACCAAATTCTCTAAAACAAATTGGCAGCTCCATTGGGGAAATATCATCCTTCCTAGTAGCTTATCCACCTCCTAGGACACTCTTGCAGACCCTACTTGTGTTCATTGATTGTATTTCAGCTCTTTTGCATTGAATTTTGGTCAAAAATGTGTCAAATTGCCTCTTGAAATGGCTTACTGTCACCAGTGTAGTCTTTTGAGGGACACAGTGCACTGTAGAGCACTCTTGGCTTAGGGACAGTGCTTTGAAGCACACTGTCTCCTATTCAGGGCTGAGTTGATCCTCCTAGGGTCAGTTTCCCACCTTTGGATTGAGTTTTTGCCAAATTTCCTCTATTTGATTGCTTATTGAACGATCAATGAACATCATGTATGAGAAAACAAGTTTTATCTCCTTTCCTAGCCCTAATTTGACTTGGTTGATTAATGTTTCTTAAATGTTTCTTTGTTATTATCAATCCATAGTCAAAGTTAGATTATAGTCGATTAATCTTTGTTCGAAAGAAAGTGTCGTAAAATTTTTCTTTTCCTTCGAAACAGAACTGTCATAAAGTATTTGTTCTTATTAAATATTGATTGATTGTATGTGCATTAGTTTCCTTTTGTTCATATTCACATTAAGGAAATCGAAAAGAAATACATGCATTTTGCATTGAAAAATTTTGTGTGTGCTCATAGGAATAGTTTAGGGAAATTGCATTAGATTGTGCTCTTTGCTCTTTGATCGAAAGAAATCTGATTGCACTTTCCCTATTAGCTAAGATTTTCATTGATTGAATGGAAAGAATTCTTATCATAATACTTTCCTTCCTAGAAATTTCAGAATACATCACATGGTGAACTTGAAAGGAAAATTCCTAAGCAAGGTCAACTTAAAATTAACATCAATTTACCTAATGGAGCATTGTCACATAACAAAAAACATTTAGTGGTTCTAGGCTAAAGAAGTGTTCTGATGTCATAAAACAAAGCAGTTGTCACTAACTTATCTGCAATACATCCCAAGTGTGATACCTCATTCCATGTAAATGAGTATATCGTAGCGCGTCAACATACCTTCGAGTATATAGGGCGGTGTTACAACACGTAAAGTATATGGGAATGCTCTCACTGTGCGGTTTTGCATTAGACAACGCTTATACAAATTGGGCCTCCATGTATTTTCAGTTATATATGGGAAGAAAAAACTAGGTTGCTATCCATCCTTAGGTAACCGAGTCAATCACCTTGTACATTATGATACAACGAACACAACATTTGGGGATATTGCCTACTCATACTTCTTGGTTCGCCAGGAGGTATTCTACAGTTCCCTTAGGTAACCGAGTCAATCACCTTGTACATTGTGATACACCAAACACAACATTCGGGGATATTGCCAACTCATACTTCTTGGTTCGCCAGGAGGTATTCTACAGTTCACAGTTGCTTGGTAAACCTTTTGCCTAGCTTACCCCTTTTTGTTTATTTCGTTTTTGTAATTAAATTAATAAGCAATCATGGAGGAACATCAACTCTTACCCTGTCATTCACGGAGAGTAGCAATTAAACCACCTTTGCCGCCCGAAGCTACAGCTATTCGGTTAAAGGGATCTCACTTAACTGAGTCAAGTACATCAAGAACTCCTGGTTCTTCATCTGAATTACCAAAATCATCCATTTTGGTAGGTATTGAGACTCTAGTTACTCCAACTATTTCTGGTACATCCATTACTAAAGAAGAAGTTTCACAATTACCTGAGGACACTATAATTGATACTAGTGAAACAGTAACTGAAGTTGTTCAACAACAAGTTGATCCTCAACTTGAAATTGCTCAACAAGAAATTACTTCTAAACTTGAATCAGTTCAACCAGAATTTAATCCATAACCTATCACAGTTCAAACAAAATTTATTGCTGAACCTGAATTTGTTCAAGAACCTCTCCCTGAAACTGTTGTTCTTTTATCGAAACATCTAGACTTCAAATTTTAACATTCGGAAGTTGTTACTTTACTGGAAGATGATTAATCAATTAACCCTCAAACATCAATAACTACTAAAACTTCCACTTTACCAATACCAGAAGTCTATTACGAACCTGACGGTGAAGTTCTTCCACTTGGTTTAATCACTGTTGAGGAAGAATTTGAAGAAGATACTACACCTGAAACCCCATTCCATTTTGGAACGGGCTTTATCTTTACCCTTATACTCCTCATTTTACTGCTCCTTTTGATCCTGCTTCTTTTCAAGTAGTTGTTGATTATTTAGGGCATCTATTGGGTTAGTTAACTATGGTTGAACAACCGTCAACATCCCAGACTATATCATCTGATGCAGCTATGGCAGAATCTTCTGTCGCAACCTCTTTGATGTTTTCTGCTACTCTTGAGTCACACCTATATGGTGAATTGTCCATCTTGATTAGTTACCAATCTTTATCTGGAACCCACTCAGGGGTTGCTTCTACACCATGGTCATCATCGATGTCCTCAGCTGGAACTTTACCTAGTTCTTCATCTATAGGAACTCAACAGTTTGATCCTCCATATCAATGTCAAACTGGGCAATCTAGTCAACAACTACCTATGTATCAATTACACACTGGATTTCCACCATATGCAGAAAAATATGCTTATTCACCTTATCCTCCATATCCTAGAGGACCATCATATGGTAGTATCCCATCCTATTTAGGTCAGTCTTGAATGCGAGTCTCTCAATGGAAACCAACAATGCCAGTTTAGACAAGGCTTATGTATCCAACACAACCAATATAAACGGTGTCATCTATTCCTACTACACCTGTTGTTACCACTGTACCGCAGTTACAAGTTCAAACAATTGTATCTCAACCTATACAAGCTAGTCGTTCTACCTTGCGCCACAAGTTTCGGGTCAAGAGGCCCAAGTTTCTCAGGTTGTTATACAACAACCGCTTGTGTCTGGGGCCAACAACTACTAGTGTACCTTTATTTGGAGTGACTCAAGCTTACACTGGTATGGTTTATTCACAACTTGGTCAACCTTACATTGGTGGGAAACAACAATTGCTAAATCAACAATCGTGGCAGCCCCAATATCAACAGCCTCAATTCTAACAATTCTAACCCAATTTGGACCTGCCCAACAATCTCAACCTATGTTTGGACAATATCAATCTTACCAAGGTCCTGGTCAACAAGGATTTTTTGGTTATGGACAACTGCAAATTCAACCTGGTTATCAACAACCACCTTATACTGGATTTGTTCAACAACCACGTTATCAAGGGTACCAGATATAGATGCCCTATGTTGGTATGCAAAGATCTATTTCTCAAGCAATTCCATCATATCCTAGGTATGCTCAACCTGACTTGAATAGTTTACGTTTGTAGCAACTCTTGCATTACCATATTTAAACCGGCTCACTAATGATCCAATCTTATATGCACCTTGGTGGCTAGTGATTCTACATAAGTTACCTTTTGACATTCTGAAATTCAATGGAAATCCTAGAGAAAACCCATCAAATCATGTCATGACTTTTCATTTGTGGTGTTCATCAAACTCCTTAAATTATGACTCAATTAGACTCCATCTTTTCCAAAGAACACTTATTGATCCAGCTATAAAGTGGTACATTGAATTACCACGAGCTTCTTTCAACAACATTACAACTCTGGCCACCACATTTTTGACCCACTTCCAGTTACCTATTAGATAGGATACTAGAACGGAACTCCTAACCAACTTTAAACGGACTACTGCTACTCATATATCAGACCATATTCATGAGTGGTGGCATCATCATCGAATCGTTAAGACTTATGTTCCTGATCAGCTTTTGGCTGAGTGGTTTATAAAATACTTGCTGCCATTAATCACCAAGGATGTGGCAAAAGGTGGAGTTGTCACAGAAGAGCAAGTAATTACTCGTGCCCAATATTTGGATTTGATTTAAACACAATACGGCACACTCTGATACTAGATTTCGAATGCATCGCGACCAGCTTTCACTATTCCTCCTCCTCCACAATCAAGTAAGGACTCTCATTCCAGTGACGGTGTGATTGGTTCTTCGAGCACGCAAACAGCAAGTAGACCATCTCGTCAAACACTTGTCATTTCCAATCAAACATCTAATGCATCAGAAAACACTCTTGCTTGCGAAGTCAATTTTGTGTCATCTGACAAAGGCAAGAATCAAAAGTAATCAAGAGGTAAGAAGGGGAAAAACAAGAAGAAGCAAGATAATCCCCCTTAAGAGAAATCATCTGATTCCTCTACTTCGACAAGGAAACCTTGCTATCCATGTCTAATCTGTAATGATGAGCATTTTACAAGAGATTGTCCACACCGCTCGGAGTCTCTAAGCTTTGAAAGACTTCTAACACGTATGTAGTGTTGACTGATCCGTTTCCAAACCCGAAGACACATTTGGTTGCGACGAACCATGCTTCCACATTCCAAGTACTTATGTTATCAATTGCAAAGCATAAAAACAAGGTTTTGATGTCAACACAAAATGAAGATTATGGAAATCCACCGTCATTGTTGAATAATTAGGCCACTGATCAACCTAATCCTTCGACTTCGACTTCATTGGAAAATATTCCACCACCTATTGCGCTAGAATTGACAATAAAACCACCAAAGGGAGTTGTGCATAAATCAACATTTAACCCTTGAGCTCGAGCAGCTTAGAACCATAACATAGTAGAAGACCTTGCTCAATCAGCTTCTGCTATGTCGATGCTCGAGGTGTTACAAAATTGTCCCTCCCAGAAGCAGGCTTTACTATCAGCAATTGGTGGAATAGACCCTATGGATTCTAATCTTCTGGTTTTTAACCATGCAAGATATACACCACAGTTACTGGCACAATTAGCTTACTTAATTCAATTAAAATCTCTTAACAAAAATGTTCATGAAACTATTATTAACGATGGGGCATCTACTTGCATTATGACAATGAGCTGCTGGAAAACACTTGGTTCACCGTCATTGTCACAATCACCAACAATGTTAAAAATTTTTGATAGACGCACATATATGCCTCTTGGGATTTTTGAGTAACCTGCAAATTGAACTAGGGGACAAAACAATTATTGTTGAAGTTGAGGTAGTTGATGGACCTATCGACTACAACATTTTACTGGGAAGGCCATGGGTATATTCTATGGCTGCTATGGTTTCTACATACTTTCGTACAATTGCATTCCCTCAAAAAGGTGGAATCACAGTTATCGATCAGCTTGCCTTCTTTGCATCTAATTCTAAGGCTACTAGAAGCATTCCATTGGTACACGAACCCCCGTTGTCACTTCATAGTGTTGGTGTATGTCTCTTTAAAGATCCTTCCCTAATGGATACTTTTACGCTACCGTCACCATCTGATTTGGTGGAAGTTGAAAGAGTAGAGACTTGTGTTATAGACATTTTTGGGCACTTCAACCCCAATCATAAATGTCCATAAACTGAGGGCTCCTAAGTCCCTAAAAGTGTTGCTTCACTGCCTAAAGGAACAAGGTCAGTTGATTACATC
>APFE030772601.1:273131-305255 GCA_000404065.3 Pinus taeda | reverse complement strand
GAAGAGATGTGTTGGCTACATGCCTCTGAACTGACTTACAATGAGGCTCGAAGGCCTATTTATTGTTGAGAAACAATGAAAAACCCTTAACATTCCAAAACCTAACCCTAGGAGATGAAACGCAAACTGTGGGCCCCGTTTGGGGGTAAGTTGGTACATCAACTTCCCGGGGTCGTAACTTTAGCATATGATCTCCGTTTGACGCGTACAATAGCTCATTAGAAAGATCTATTCGAGCACTATCATTGTTGGAACGGCAACACTGGGTTCCATGGACCCGTGTTGCCCCTGCGATCCCAAAAAACGTCGTTTAGGGCCTCAAAACGGCTCCGGAAGTTCAGGACCCGAAAAACTGCTAAAAATAGTAAGTTGTGCTACAATTAAGGAAACTGAAAATGCTGAGAAAGACAATGGTGGGGGTCCATGTGGACTTGGCAGGTGGCCACCAATATCCACCTGGATCATCCGCTGATCAAAAACAAGGTTACATCTTACTTCCTCGGAAGGGGATACTTCTTATTCGAATTCTCAGAAAAAGAAGACAAGGCTCTGATTTTCAGAAATGGCCCCTACTTCATGGGCCCTCAAGGGTTGTATTTAAATAAATGGATGCCAGATTTCGATTCGACAGTGGATGTGCCTTCTGCGGTCCTTGTGTAGGTAAGGCTCCCCAATCTACCTGTTCATTGTTGGAACTGGGAATCTCTGAAGCATATCGGAAACACTCTTGGGAAATTTATAGACAAGGTTAACAGCAAATATCAGTACGATTGTGCCAGAATTTGTGTGGAGGTAGATCTGGAGGTTGGATTACCATAAGCCATCAAAATAAGGGTAGGTCCTTGGACGCATGTCCAGAAGTTGGACTATGAACAACTGTCGTTCAAATGTCGGAAGTGTCAAGTCTACGGACATTTCACCAGAGATTGCCTGTCCAAAGGGGTAGAGGAGAAAGGGAAGGAAGAAGGATGGAACCAGGCCAAAAGACCCAAACCTTCATTCAAGAAGAATGCAAATGTTTATGCTAGAGCCCCCCAAACGGGCCCTGCTCAGCATCCACTCATGGAAAGCCAAGGGAATAAATTTGAGATCCTTGGATCCGAAATCATGAACACACAAGAGACAGAAATTCCAAAAGAAGTCTCACCGCCTAAATCCATAAGCATACCAGAGAGATCCAAAGGGAAGATGTCAGAAGAAGAGGAGGGAACCCAAGAGTCTGAGGAATCGGAGGAAGAAGGGGAAGTAGGGGATTCACAATCTATCCCAAAAGATCTACAAGAGGTCGAATGTCAACAAAGGAAAAAAGGGATCAAGAAACATACAAAGACAAGCTTTAGGGCAGCTAGCCAACGCTAGAGAAACTCCTAGCAAAAACCCAGAAGACGAAGAGGATCCAAACCCAGAGCTGCAAAGGAGCTCTCCATAGCAAAAGTAAATGATTAAGATAGTCTCCTGGAATTTTAGGGGAATGGGCTCCAAAGCTAAGGAAGAAGCAATGAATAGTCTAATAAGACTGGAAGCCCTGGATATCCTTCTCATCCAAGAGACTAAATTGGAGGACTCAACCTTCCTCCAAGCAAGTAGAAAATTCTGGAAGAAAGACGGAGCGCATGCAACCTCTGTCCGTGGAGCCCATAACCCTCCTTATCGGAGAAACTATGAATTGAAAAATAACCCTCCAACAGATTCAACCATTTATCTACAACATTTGCATTTATTTGACCTTCAAATATAAGGATATCGAAGTTAACATGTACGTTGAATGGGGTGGTGCCTCCAAAATGATTGTTGGATGAAGATGCATCCCCTGTGGGCATTCACCAAAGGATTTGGGAAAAGTTGTCCATCATCTTGTTCTTTTTCCGCTCGAGGGCTTCTTCAAACAACAGTTTGATAGGATCTCCTGGTCCCTCATATTTCTTTTCTTCCGCCATGGGAGGCCATCAGTGTCAGCGTGGATGGTCTTCCAAAGGCTCAATCGATTCAATTCCCAACTCCTTATACCCTAACCTTGTTGGGGACATGCACAAAAAAACAAAGAAAGAGTAGATCGCTCTAATACCACTAATCTAGATTTGTGATGAAGGAATGAAATGAAATACATATATAAACAGAAACACAAAGCTACAATGAAAACAAAACTTCAATTCATTAATAACAAAGTACTAAAAATGGTTACATGCGGAATGGAAATAAACTAGCCCGGGCGATGGTAGCTTATCTCTGAGAAGAGATGTGGCAGCTGCATGTCTTCTTAACTGTGTTACAATGAGGCTCAAAGGTCTATTTATTATCGAAAAACTATTGAAAACCGTAAACATCTAAAAACCTAACCCTAGGAGATGAAGCACCAAAAGTCTATAGCCTCTGTTGGGGTAAATTGGTACCTAAACTTCTTGGGGTCATAATTTTGGCATACAATCTCCATTTGAAAAATTGATACCTCTTTAGAAATATCTATCTGAGTACTACAACTTTTGACTACAAATTCTTTTAGTAAGCTCCAAGTTTGTCTATTTTCCAAAAAAGGTCATTTAGGGCCTCAAAACGACTTTGGAAGTTCTCGACCCAAATAATTTCCAAAAATAGTAAATTGTGGTACCATTAAAGAAACTGAAAGAAACAATGTTGGGGGTCTAAGTGCAATAGGCGAGTGGCCACCAATATCCACCTGGATCATTTGGGTTAGGGGGTTCAATTGATTGAGGTAACTCTTCAAGATTCATTAAGTGAATAATTAAGTACATAACTAATAAATTTGATGATTGTTAAATTTGCTATAATAATGAATTAATTAACAAATAAGAAATATAAAAGAGTTAAATATCTTAGCTGGAAAGAGGATGCCAAAAAGATACAACCAAAATCCAACTCATCTGATGCACCTTTATTCTGCTTAAAAAAAATTCAATCAATAATTACATATAACATCCATTGAAATACAGTAAAAGATCCAGCCATCATGAATTGCGTGAAGGTGAATCAAAATTCAGAGCTGGTGGGACTGTGAAAGCCATGAATGAATAAACTGAGTACATGGGCATTCACCAAAGCATTTTGCTCTGACCAGAGAGAATTGTGTCCAGCACCCATTTGCTGACACAAACCTTGTGGTCTTCAAAATATAGGAAGCACAGCAACTGACCCCACCCCCTCTACCTTGGATGATCAAACCCCATATATCTGTGCTGCCTTCTTCCTGTTCTCCTTCTCCTGATCCTCTCCTGTTATAACCATGAGCACTGCAGTATTTGCATTTGCAGCCAGAATTCAACTTCTGTACATAGATCATTGCATCAGGACAAATATGTGCTATATAATTTCTAAGTATGCCCCACCTCTCCTCTGCTCCTCCTCCTTCCTGGGAAATATAAGTTGCAGGTACTTTCTGCCATCTCCCTGGCAATGGAGATTCTTTGTCGAACACATAATATAGAAAAGGAGCATCTTGTATATGATTCACAATCTGCTTCACTACTCATAGAATTCAATAAAACCATTTACAGTAATAGATAAACAGAGACCGTTTAAATGTAAAATAGTTAACATTGAATCTATATCTTCAGTATTTTGATAGATAGAAAATTAGTAACTCACTTTTATTGCAGTTGGCTTGGTTTCCTTTATAATAAACCATAACTATGAACAGATAAAGCAATGAACTCTATAAATATTTGATCTTAATTAACCAAAATCAAAATAGACAAACCTAAACAAATAGCATGAAGAAGAAACAATTAATTTCAACATATTACTCCTGGGGAGTGATGATAAAATTATAAATACCTCAATTATTGACTGTTTCATCCATTGATCAAGTTTCTCTCCAGTGGGAGGAGGAAAAAATCTGTCTCCAGGGGCTGATAAAGAAGAGGTGAGCATGGATCTAGCCTGTAACTTCCTTGATGGGTCATGAGATTTCTGGTTGGAGCAGACTGAGGGTACATCAATCATGACTTCCTTCTTTGATGGAATTAATGGCAACCTGCAGGCTCTGATTATGCTTCTGCATGATTCTTCTGACTGCCTTCTGGAACTTGAACTCTGAGCTTTGAGCTGGAAATGGCAGCTGTGAATAGATTCAATGCACTGTGAGGCCATCAATACTCCTCTGGATTTGGATCTGTTAGAGCAATTCTTGATTGGTAGAGCTTATAGATTCACTGTAACAGACTGAATATCATGGCGTGTGAAGAAGATGCAGCAATTGGGGGAGAAAGTTAGATGAGGGTGCAGTCTGTACACCAAACAAATGGTTCTCCTCCCCTTCTTATTGAGGAAGATTTGACAGCGTGGACAAATTAAATATATAAATGAATTAAAAAAAGTGGATTTGATTACGTGTATTTGACACGTTGGCTGAGTTTTATGGCTTTATGAGAATGTCTAGTGTTCGTCAAAGAGTGTGTAGAGGTGGACAATTAGAAGGGAGAGCAAGCAAGTAGCGCAAGATTTCACGTGGCGGACTTTGGATTTGGTCATGTTGGCACGCGCCTATGCCAATATATCAACCATGGCTCATGTTTTCGATGTGCCTAAGTAATTCTTAAAATACCAAAGGAAATAATGGACAAGTCAAGTGATAGTGAGGCTTTTCTAAAAGTTTTAAATACATGAAATACTTCAACACAAAAAGGGTAAAAGTACATGAAATACTTCAACACAAAAGGGGTAAAAGTTGTGAAGGGCATTTTGCCCGTCAAATTCCAACCCTGAACTACCCACATATAAAGTTCACCAAATTGACTTTCACGAAGTTTATGATGACTTTTACAGGAATTGTGATTGTTTTCGTTAAATTAAAAAAACCATTTTAAAATTAAAAAAATGAAAGTAAACTTATTAAATAATAAATTATGATTTTTAGTAAAAAAATAAAAAAATTAAATCTATTCATATGTTATTTGAAAACAAGTTTTATTGGAAATTTCCAAAAATAAAAATAAACTTGTTAATTTTTACAAAATAATTATAAAATTTATTAAAGAATGTAACAAAATACAAAGTCTATTTATTGACTTCCTTGACAAAACAAAAGTTATGATTATCAAATCTAAGAAAGACACTTACGCTAATTTTATGTATGACAATAATAACTTGGAGGAAGTGTATTCTTACAAGTACCTAGGAATTGATATTCATCACAAGCTCAACTGGAACCATAACATTGAGAAAAGGATTAATGGGGGTGGAAAACTTATTTTGGTCTTGAAAATAATTGTGAAACAACAAACCTCATAATGTGGGATAAAAAAAAAGTTCATCTTTGAAACTTTAGTCACTCCTGTTATCTTACATGGCTGTGAGGTTTGGGGTTGCAACATCTCCAGAGAATCATGGAGAAAGATTGAGCGAATCCAATTTTATAACTTATAACCTGAAAATTAAAAGTAATACACCCTATCCTATTCTCCTTATAGAAGCAGGTATTTCCGCTATTGAAAGCCTAGCTATGATTAGGTTTCTGTTGTACAAGCACAAACTCAATAACATAGACGATCATAGACTTCCTAAGCTAGCTTTAAATTCTAGCCAAAACCACCTAAGGCTCAATCGAGGGTGGCATAAAGACACAAGGGCCTGGTTAAACTATTGGGAGATCAACGAGAATGATGCATTGCAAAACATAAATAACATTAAAGATATTGTTACTTCTAAGTTCAAAGAAAAAATGTGGTGTGAGAAAGATTTAGCGGCTAAAAGAAAGTTAAGTTATTATAAGAAGGTCATCAACCCCACCCTAGAAGATCAAAAGTATCTCTCTATTTTAACTAGCTCAGAGAAGAAAATTAATATAGCAAAGATTAGAACGAATTCTCATGAGCTCCATAGTGAAACAGGTCGTTGGGAAGTCCCTAAAACGCCATGGATGGAAAGGATCTTCCATATATGTTAGAATAGGAACATTGAGGATGAAAACCACTTCCTCTTAGAGTGCCCCGCGTAAAACCACATTAGATCTCAGTTTCACAATCTTTGTTACAATACTGACCTTCCTAGCCTTTTACAATGTCAAAGTTATAGTGAGCTTGGGAGGCTTCTCTCCAAGCTTTTTGGGCATAGGAATAAAATCTTAAATCAAAATAAATAATTTGTTTCTTTAGGTCCGATAGACCAATGTTTGGTCTCGGTGGACGTTAACCATCATCATCATCATCATCATCATCAACAACAACCAATTAAGTCACAAAGGTGTAATTTGTTATCAACATTGAATTATTGTGAGCAATATGTCACTAATGCTCATCACTTGACTTGACTAAGTGCACTAAATATAATAAGTGAACTAACTGAACAAAATATTAAAGATTAGCAATGTCATGTTATTTGTTTTTTTTAAACAATTTTTAGTCTGACAAATCTAATTTGAACCCTCGTAAAAATTATCATTCAATGTACAACAACTAATTAGAAAAAAGTATTTATTTTTTTAAATTAAAAAATATTTTTTAATTTTAAATAATTAATTTACTATTTGATTTTTTTAAAATCTAATAATTTTAAAGATGTGTTTCAAATTTCACAATAATAAAGTCAAAAATTTAACTTTTAAAAGAACAATTAAAGCATGTAATTAATTTAAAGATGTAAACACTTTATATTGATTAAATAAACAATCTACATTTGCCCCTAAAGTGAAAGGACCTTGTCCTTTTTTAATAAAAGAAAAGGTGTACTTTAGTTTCAATTATAAAATTTTAATATAAATTAAAAATTATTTATATACCATCAAAAATTGAAAATTTAATTAAATAATCTATTTCATTGTATAAATTAATACATATATTATTGTTAATAATACATTAAAAAATTTGCATAGTATCATTGTGGAGAAAAATATAAGCGCAAACATTCTTTTGCATACATTGCTACCACTACCTTTGTAATTTCTATTATAATTCGTTTCCTGACTATCATCAAAAGGAATGAGATTCACATATGCAAGTCAAATTTAGGATTTTATATGTAATTACATTAATTATTAATTAAAAAAAAATCTTTTGCATACATTGCTACCACTACCTTTGTAATTTCTATTATAATTCGTTTCCTGACTATCATCAAAAGGAATGAGATTCACATATGCAAGTCAAATTTAGGATTTTATATGTAATTACATTAATTATTAATTTAAAAAAAATGTTGAATTTTGTGAATGAAAATATGGACATTACATTTCTAAATTTATAATTTTTAGTTGAGAACTTTTACATCACGAACTTAACAAAGTTTGAAAAGGGAATACATTTTTGCGATATAAAATGATACAAGTTTGACAAGGAGATGTGATTTTTCACTAACCATTAAATGAATCCATTATTATAACAAAAAAATAAAAATAAAATCCAAATCATAAAAATGAGATATCACTAAAATGTGATGGATGTTAAATTGAAATGACTAAAATAGCAGGGACAATTTTTTTATACAAGTCTTAGAGTTTAGATGATCAAAGGATGCATTCGAAATCAACACTAGACCATCCTGCTATTTTTAGAAAGATGAGAAATATGAGCACTCCCTCAAACAATGGTGAATTGCATAGAGAAAATGTCCTCAACATCTTATAGGAAATCATAAAGTTGAATGGCTTGAAGGCTAGAAAATAGAAACTTTGTTAGCATCAAATACTATTCTTGCTTTGCATAGCAATTTGATGTGACAACATACCACATATGTATCGACTGTTACCCTTGGACAACATTTTTTTATAGATCAAATTTGGCTCATGCAACACACTTACTCTGCCCAGGACACCAATTAGGGCTACACAAGAATCATCATCGAGAAGTAGTCCCAACAAAGCATAATGCATTTTCCCAATTGTACAAAATCAAGTATTGGTTTTCTGGAGAAGGAAATCATTTTCATGAGGCTCTGGGCACAATTTATAAGGATTCCTATGATAATAATGGTGTCATTGAGTTAAGGGAAAAAAATAAATATTAGATTATTATTCTTTCTAAGGATGAATTAGAAAAAGAAGAAGGGCATTGTGCTCTTCATGTATTTTCCCTCTTTGTAAGTCCCAAAGCAAAATGAACAGCATCTTCATACTTAGGAAAAGGAAAAATATTACTCCTAGCATTTCCTCAATAATGGCTACATCTCTTGTAAATACTTGGGGAAAGAACCATGCCATTGCGCTAGAAATACATCATAATGAATGGGCAAATATTATTCCAATGAGGAGTAGTGAGCAAAAGAACAAATTTTGTGGTGAAATTTATGAGAGATAGAATATGTGTCTTTTCC
Organism: Pinus taeda; assembly: GCA_000404065.3. Lineage (NCBI taxonomy): Eukaryota > Viridiplantae > Streptophyta > Pinopsida > Pinales > Pinaceae > Pinus > Pinus taeda. The sequence goes on along the minus strand of APFE030772601.1, from coordinate 296,996 downwards.
AGAACTTTTGTTTTTTTAGTAATATTGAGTCATTTCCCCTGTTTCAATGATGGCTTACATGTAAGAGCTCATCTTTCAGTATCCATAACCAAATAGTATGAAAACAGCATGTCTATACTATGCAAACAAAGCATAGTGGCTCATGTTTCATTCTCCATAACTATTAAATTAGGAGTAGGACAAAAGTAAAAGATTAACATGGAGCATCATAATTGCATAATGAAAATATCATCATCACTGTGGGTGAATGAATAAAAATATAAATTAAACAATACTTCCTTTTACATTGGACATTATAGTATTATAAGATTCATCACAATTGATTTTATATGATATGTGATTCGTACATCTTCATACACCTCAAGGGTTCAACACAATCCACCTTCCCGATAAGATATCAAGTCTCAAAGAGTTAGCATCATCAGTAGTGATTTCCATCCATATGCCCCTTTTTTTATTTTCATATGACTCCAAACATCCAAGCATCAGTGTGATTTCCACCCAGATGCCTTCGTTTTCCTTTCTTATCTTCTTTCATGAGTTTTTAACTACAAACAAACGTCAAATACCTCAAGAAAATACATGAAATATTTGAACCTTATCGACCAAACTAATTAATGTGCTCTCTTTCTCTATATATGTAGCAAAAGAATTTGAGGTAGTGATGATGTAATTCATGTTTTTGAGGGTTAATAGAAATTTTGTGGTGAAATTTATTTGAGATAGCATATGTGTCTTTTCCAGAACTTTTATTTTTTTTTAGTGATCTTGAGCCATTTCCCTTCCCTCGACAATGGTTGTCATGAATAATGGTATACACTTATAATAGTACGGAATTGTGTGGTGGTTACTATCTTTGTTTTGAAATACTTTTTCTTTACTTAAAATTGAGTTGAGTAGATATTTTTGAATTAAAATTGGACTTCATTAGTGGTAAGGAAGACCTTAGGAAACATTTGGGGTGTGTATCTAAGGTCCAAAAACCATGGCTTACTAAACCGAAAATTGGGTTCTAAATTCATGCCAACTTTAAAGTATTTTTATATTACTTGCAATGCCATGAAGACCCTAAAGTGGTGGCAACCCTTATATTGGTGACCATATTCCTCAACATGACCAAAATTTAAGAGGGCATACTTATACATGGTTGTATGCCAACTTTTTACCAAGAATTCTAAGTGAAGCATTTCAAATCTATATAAAGCATTATGCCTCAAATCTATATAAAGCACTATTCCTCGCTACCAACACTAATATGTTATTGTCAATCCAAAGTCTATTATAGTACTGAATTATGTGGTGGTTATTATCTCTAATTTGAAAACCATTTTATTTACATGATTCCATATAACAACAAAGAACATTAATAGTTTTGAGCACATGAACAGGAATGATGACACCAAAAGTGCCACAAGTGTTTCAAAACAAAACGGAATACATTATTCAAACTCTGAACCGACGACAAAACTAACCATGCAACATTCAAATTGAGTGAGAAAAAATATTTATAATGTGTACAAGGTAAGGGAAAACATAGTTTTTTTATGGTGAAGAAAATCCTATAACTAAAGAATTATTGACAATGCATTCAACTATAAACAATATAGCATTATATTCAATTTGAAACATGATCAACATGGAACTGAAGGTTCTCTAAAAGTATTTGATGTCATATATACATGATGAGGTATATACAAATATAGTGAGGAACCAATCATACATTCAAAATGAGGCATGGCATTAGCAGCACCAATTAATATTTATTGTGGTGTAAATATGTGAATTTTGTTCTTGCTAGTTAGCTCATATTTTTTTGATTGCGTCTTTGTCATGTATGTGGATATTTTTTTACAATATTCTTCTTATCTTGTGAAGCAAGATAATAGTTGGTCGTAGAAGATAAAGAGGCAGATATTATGGTGGCATGATCCTAGTTTACATATCATGTAATGCAAGTTCTTGTTGTTGAAGTTTTTGGCACTATTCATATAGCATAGACAAGTAGCTTGTATCCATATATGTTGGTCATAAGAAAAGAGAGAAATAATAATTGTTAGTGGAAATTTAAGTTAAGAGAATTAATTTTATTTTTTTAAACAAAGTGAGTAAATATGAATATTTTTTTCTAAAATGTAATAGAACAATATGCGGTTAGTAAGAAATCGTATGTAAAAGTTGGTTAAGTAGCAAGCGATTTTTACAATGGGTAAATTTAGAGGATAGAGTGTATGGTTGATTAGAGTATATTATCTTGTGGATATTTTGATGCGAGAAGTGATTCTTCTTTTTGCCTATTCTTGAGATATGGATTATCTTGCATGTGTGAGAAGCATGAAAATGGAATTGTTGGTTTGATCTAGTGGTCCAACAATGATCTTACTCTTGATATGGCAGTAAATGTTAATTCTTGTTCTTCTTTGGTGCCAATGTCTACAGTTGCTTTGCCTAATGTCATACCCTATGATTTATGTATTGTTAAATCCCATGCCATTTGAAGGGTCATTTGTTGACGTGAACCTATTGTGATAGGTGAAATGGGTACATATGTTAGATGTGACAGGTCCCATGGTGTCCCTCTGTTTGGTCGAAGTCAACCACCATGAAAGATGAAAACTTTAGTGGTTCTGAGTCAGGTGCATATAATATTGAAATGACTTTCCCAAGCACACCATTAACAAGGCTTGCATTAGCCCACAAGTTGTTGGTGAATATAACTTTTTGTTCATTGCGTAAGAGTACTTATTTATCTAAATTTTCATATTATGTTGCAATAGAAGTTTGGTGTCTTTGTTGCTCTACGTAGCCTATTGCAATTGGAATATTCAAATTTGTTAACATTCTTTTATTATTCAAAGCAATTGAATGGCTCGTTAAATATAGGTGCATGGAATCTTTGAATATTTGATGCTCGTCATGCGTGAGATAGGAATATGTCCTTGACATTAGGAGATTACAATCTTCTAGAGTAGGTGTTCCATTTCTGAGGTTTGTGAGGAGATGGAAAAAAGAAACTTGGGAAATGTTGTCATATTTTGACAAAAAATAGTTGAAAGTGTTATGAATGTGTTGAAGTTGCGCCAGAGCGCATTGCCACTTGATGTGCCAACATACAAAGGAATGTATTTCACAGGTGGTAGTTGGCCTAAATCTCCAACGAGGATAATGGAGTGATTGTCGAATGGTGTTTTTCGTTCAGAAGGAAATGCTTCTCTCATGCAATCATCAATTTGGGAAAGCATTTTTTGGCCAATGAAGCTCATCTTATCAATTAGAATGTACTTTATATGGTGAAGTTTCTCTTGGAAGTTTAAAATGGATTTTCCTTCAAGAGGATGCATTATTTGCAGAGGGATGTGAAGGGTGGAATGGATTGTAAGGGCATTTATTTTGAAAGTTGCAAATCCAGTAGGAGCAAGGGATTTATTTTTGTTGGATATTTTGCTAAGAGTGTACTTTGTAGACAACTAATTAAATGAGATTTTCCTATCCCAATTGTTCCCTAGATGATCATTCTGAGTGGAGGGACTGGTGTAGTGTTTTTGAAGTGAGAAAGAACAATGTCAAATGTTGTTTTTCGGTTGGGAGAGAATGAGTGATTTTAGTGTGGGATTGAAAAGGGATGGTGTTGGATTTGGGTAGCTAAGTGGTTGAATTCAATGAAATGGATGGCAGTTTCTTGCAAATGGAGAGGAATGGTAGTATGTGACCATTTATGGATAGCATCGACATTGTGATGTCCAAGCATTTCAAGGTCATCAACTTTAATGTTATATCATGGGTGGAGTTGAGCAAGGATTTATCATTCATCGATGTTAATGGAGTTGGGAGGGGCAACCACAAGAGTGAATGGATCTTCGGGATGTGGGGATTGTGGGGTTTTGGATTCTCGATGAACATGCCATGGTGTATATGTCCCTTTTTTTGTTCCTAGTGTGTAATTATTTCATCATCAATGGAACCAATGTAAGTAGGGAGGTTGCAGAAAGGAAAATAGAGTAGTAGTTCACTCAAACATAAAGCGATGTAACAAGGATCACTAGGGGAAGGGATTGTTGATTTATGGTAGCATTAGATGTGATATAAGTCACAAATTTTGAAGGGAGGCTTGGGAACATGTATTCAAAAGAACCCTGAAAGTGTTTTGGAAAATTCCAGCCAAAGACAGTTTTATTAAAATAATTAGTTGTTTTTAATGGGTCCTTAAGTCTAAACTTAGGAAATTAAAATAATTAATGGGTATTAATCTAATTGTGGGTGTAACTTCTATAAGAAGACGCGGATCAAGAAGAAATGATCTTAGTCATTGATTAGTTTCTAATCTGGGTCGTTGATTGTCAATGAGAATATTATTTAAGGAGGCTTGACGGTCATTTGGAAGACACATCGAGAAAGATCAAGAAGATCAAATTTCTCAGAGAGGGCAGTGTAGTAGTTTCTAGAGGAGTGATCAAAGTGATATTTTGCAATCAGGGGTAGAGAGAATATCCAAAAGAGGTGAGTTTTCCTGGGTTGGAGAGTACAAGGTAGAGAGAGAAGAACAACGTCTAGAGAGAGGTAGACGTTGGACCACGCAGAGCTAATGCAGTGGCAGCATAGTCCTTAGAGGGAGATCAAATTCCTGTTGGGGAAATCGAATTTTAGAAGCTGGGAGTCAGGGTGTGAGACCGGGAAGTATAAATTCGAAATTTCCTACGAGCAGAGGGTCTGAAGGAGGAGCAGTGTGATTCCCAGCAGAGGTGACGTAGAGACTACATGAGGCCACGCAAAGGGGATGCAGAGGCTCTAGTCCAGTGTGATCAGACTAAGATTCTTCCATTGACAAGGTGTGAGCATCTCACTATTTGTTTTGTCCAGTTTCTCTCCGTATCAGATTGCTAGTTGAGCATCCAAGGAATTGTACTCATAAATACTACTCCATAATAATAAAATCCTCATAATTGTTGCATCGGTTTTCCCACATTGGGTTTTTTCGGGGACATTTGTCCAAAAATGATGGTGTTATTGTGTTTTATTTTCTTTCATGCTCGGTTTCTTGTTTCCACATTATATTTAATTAAGTGAAGGCTGCAATATATGTATTCTAATATTTGCCATAGGAAACTGCAAGTAATTTGTTTAAATAAATTTAACAAATAGGATAAATATCATCAGTTGCTACAGTAGGGATTACAGCTTAGGAATTTTCACATGGTATTGGAGCTATAGGTGAGACAAGAAGAGAAGTTTCAGATAACCCAGCACTGAGCAAAGAAGGAGGTTGAATAGTTGCAAGAGGAAATAATTCGAATCCGTAGAGGGATTGCGTAGTCCAAGACAGGAGGGTTGAAATTTCGAGCAACCCTCTTCCCAGCAAATCCATTACAATTACATACCGCAATAATAATCTTTGTCAAGAAGGAGATCGAGTGAGAATAATACAAAATTGGTTTGAGGGTTCGATTCCAAAAAAGTGTGACCACCTTGCAGCTTTATTATTTCTGCTATACAGGGATGGTGTGAACGAGTTAAAAATGATTAATGAAAAGGATCATTAATCTTCTTTTGCAGAGCAGCCCAAGGAATCACAATAGACATGAAGGACGAAAGAGATAGGACATGACGTGTGTCAATTGAAATAAATAGATAAAATCAGATTATTTGGAAAAAAAACTAACTCTGTGATTCCTAGTTGGTTAAGAAAAAAATCCAAAGATATACAACAAAAGGTATTATTATCATTTAAATAAAAAAGGGGAATTTTCAAAGTAAGTATATATATATTATTATATATATATAATATATATATAATATATTATCTCATCGAGATGAGAGAGAGAGACCTTTTCATATATTTTAAGGTTTTTTAATTAAAACGACCTTAAAAGAAGTGAAGCGAGGCAGAGAAAGGGTATCTTTTCTATCTATCTATCTATCTATATCTATATATATATATATATATATATTTTTAATATACTATTTATTATATATATTATATATATAAGTAATATTAATTAAAATAATAAAAAAGGATATATTTTAAGTAAATATTTAAAAAAAAGGAGGGGGAGCAATGAGTTTAAAAAGGTTAAAATACCAAAGGAAAAATATCCTAAAATATAATTATCATTAATATAATATTATATAATATTATAATAATATATGATCTATATTGAACAAGACAAAAATAGCATCTATTTCAGAATTGAAGGAAGGGAGATTTCTAGGAGCCTCATGTTGCGCTGCTCTGGTGTTATTCAGAATTAAAGGGACTCTTACAAGAAAATATGTTATTATTTCTATCTCTCCCACTGAAGGGAAAAATGATATAAACTCTAACCTTACTAACCAATTGGTGATTCCAAAGTCAAATACAATTGAGAGTTTAGACTGCTTGGGTAGAAAGCAATATGATGTAATCGAATTACAATTAAACATTGGCGATTATACTTTTATATCGCAATTGTCTGTTCGATCTCTATGGAATGATCTAGGTGACATTATTCTGGGATCACCATGGATGGAACCCTAGGTTCCTTCATCCTGAATACGAAGAAGAAGTTTTTGACATTTTCTTACAAAAAGAAAAAAATAACGCTACAAGATCTTACGGTGAAGCCGAATTCAGTAATACCATAAGACATAGAAGATATTTCAAAAATAATTTTTCAAGAAGGTAAAAAGGTACTACAAATTATGCAAAGAGAAGTTTATAATACCACCATTGACAAAAATGAAGAAGTTTCTCAACTGAAAGACCATAGTGAAAAACTATTAACACAAATCAAGAAGCTTAAAAATGACAAAAATTCATTACTAGACAAGTTAGAACAACTTGCTCAAGAAGTATCAAAGTCTCTAGTTGTAACAGCCCAGGTTGAAGATAAGGGAGCGGATACCAATCTAGTGAATTTCACAACTCAAGAGGAAGATAAGCAAGTTGAAGAAAACATACACTTAGATGTTGCAGTTCAGACGATGAATATCCCAAGTGAAGGTTTTGTAAACAACTCAACAACATCCTCACGAGAAAAAAAAAATTCAAACATCTAATAATGGAAAGTCAAACAAAAAAGGTTCCATATCAACATCCAAATCATGAGAGTAGACAACTCAACCAAGCTACGTACGGGAACTATTTAGAATAGAAACAGCTAACTGATGTTCCAAAGAATATTGAGGTAACTTCAATATAGTGCTATGATGACAACTCGTTACAAAATTCCAGTGATCATAATATTCCACAAAATATTAATCTAAGATGGTCTGATCCCTTCTTAGTACGACAATTTTGTTTGTCGCTTAGAAGATCATATTAACTTGTATCAACGAAGATAACAATGCTGAGACAAGAAGATATTCGAAACCGAAAAAGAGATCAAGCCTTTTGCATGAACAAGCTTTGATGACAAAGTTTTTTTGAGGAAGGAAATGCTAAGAATAAATATATAAAATAATATAAATATAAATAATGAGGATAATTGTAATAATGATTAGTTAATTAGTAATTAACACTGAGGAGGCATGTCTAAATGGGATATGACTTTCCATGAAGAGACACAACTTAGTATATAAGCAGGGCCCTCACTCTCATTTGTAACATCATTCATTCATATATATATATATATATTGGTATCTCAATGGAGATCTACATATTCCAAGTCTTCTGGAGTATTTAACTTGAAGAGTGAACTTTTTTCATTCCAAGGCCACCTTTCATTATGTTTTCAAACTGGATCCATATCAACAATAATCCTAAACAAACATGTCAAACTGAAGCATTGAACATGAGATATTGTAACACTGTAAATCAATTTATTTTCTGAAGCATCAAATCACTAAATGTAGAACCCTACTAGAATCAACAAAAATCAAATTTTGAATGCGACTCTACTAAATAAGAATCGCATATGTACTTGTCTCCTTTGTGTAACACCTGCATGTAGATCTTAAACTACTGCAAACTGAATCATGAGTAACTGTAATGCTAAATCAATCACTGATTATGTACTGAATCAATTATAGACCACTGAACCAACCACAGATCACCAAACTGTAGCATCATAACTAACCAATATTTCAATCATGAACAACCAACCCAATCAGTACTGTCACACATAGATCATCAAGATAGAGACATCATCTACAAAAAACAACAATCAGAACATGACTGATCAAATGTCATCATTAAGCCATACTGCAAAACCCTAGAGCATATACGTGACATCCATGAGACATATCAATGTATGTATGCGACTACCATGCATAACAACCACGTAAAGATCTAAACATACTGAATAGATTCGAAAATTATACGTGACTACCCAAAAACAGATCCGCATATGTACACGACTATCCAAAGACAAACCTGCGTATAGATTTGAAAACTTTTGCTACAAAACACAAATCCGCTCTCTGTACCCTTTACCTTCAAAACTATAGAATTATAAATACATCATCAGTATTAGCATAGATCTATGATTGTTAGTTACTTAGACATTTGTAATGAATAAGTCAATCAAGCATATATGTCAACATACTTCAAATCTTTCAGATCTAAATCTTCTCCTTGCTTCTTGGTGCACCCCTATTTCAGATCAAATCATTCATAGACAACCCGATACTTGCACACACAACACCTTGATTTCCATCTCTTTAAATAGTATTTTCCTTAGCCAATACCTCAGGTAAATACCATGGTAATGTATTTTGATAGGATCAAATAACCGTTGTCAATTTGATTACTATGCGTTGAAATTTATAACTAGGTTCAGTCTTCATAAATGTATTTGAGATGTACTTATCAAAAGAATGAAGAAAATATTTTTATTATTATTAGTATGACTTATTAAAGTATGGGTTTCATTCTTGGGTCATCATGTTTTAGTTCAAATTCCCCATTGAGGACTTGTAGGATTTATTCTGAATTATTAGAGTCATTGTACATTAAAAGAGACCCTTCTTAGGCTTTCGAAGACAGTTAATTCAACTTCACTGGAAGGTTATATATACAAGGTAATTTGAATTCATTTGGAGCATCTCACTCTCTCACAAATAATTCGATTTCTGAAGTTGGAAGTTGGGAAGTGTGAAGTTGAGAAAGAGCTAGAAGAAGAGATGGAAAGGAGTGTGAGTTTGTAGAGGAATATAGAAGACCTCAAGATCGAAATTTTGGGACAAATCTCACTCACTTCTGAGGTGTATCAAGGGAGATCAATTTTTTTCTACTTCGTTCTAAGCTGCTGCTGCTACTGGGATGAAGCTATTGCTGACGTTACTAGGTCGAAGTTGCTTTTGAAGAGTTATCATCTACAAGAACGATTGAAGGCTGACTTGGTGTGGAGGAAGTCTTTGTCTAGGTCAAAAAGTCTTGGGTTATCTCGAGAAACTATTGAAGGAAGAATTGTTGATTGGGTTTTCCCCTAGATAGGGGTTTTGCCCTAGCTGTCCGCCTACATTTGTTGTCCTTGTGTTATTGTTTTGGTAATTTCTTGATGAACTAAAAGATAAACGAATGACAAGTAATTATCTATATAATAAAATCTTTCCACCTTTTTTATTTTCTAACATGATAATAGAGCTAAGGTGAAGGAGGAAAAAGGTATTTTTGAGTATCTACTAGAAGGAATCTAAAGGATTGATCAAGCGATCACATAAGGATCTCTTATAAGAGAAGAAACTCACTATCTTCAATGATAATGTATAACACAATAAAGAGTGAGAACAAATTAGAAGGATCATCAAACTATAGATCTTGGAAGAAGAGAATTGACCTCATTCTTGAAAAGAACAAGGTCTTGGATTTGGTCAAAGGAAAGGTGAAGAAATTTGCCAAAGAATTGAGTGATGTAAACAAGGTGAAGTATAAAGAATTAGAAATATTGGCTATGACACTAATGGTAGAAAGCATAAAGGAAAATCTTGTCCCATACATTTCTAATATAGACCATGCTCAAGAAATTTATGAAGCTTTGTCAAAATTATTCACTATCAAGAACATGAGTCAAGTAGTAAGTTTGAAGAATGAGTTAAGGACTACAAAGATGACAAAGGTTGATACTGTGGCTTGCTTTTTTTTGAGGATCTCTAGAATTAGAGGTGAACTTCAAGCCATAGATGAAATTGTACCAGAAAAGGAGCTAGTAATCACTGCACTATTGGGATTACCACCTACTTGGAGTTCTTTTACTTTAGGTATCAATAGTTGGAAAGAAGCTCTTACCTTTGAAAAATTGCGGAATGCTTGCACCCAAGAAGAAATGAGAATTTCATTAGTATCCAACAACCAAAAAGAGAAGGTTTCAAATGCATACTCCACTTATCACAAGAAAGGACACTCCAAGAAATCTAGAGGGCCAAGAAGGAAAGTTGATATGTCCAAGATAGAATGCTACCAATGCCACAAGATGGGTCACTATAGAAGTGACTATCCTGACAATTCGAAGAACAAGAAAAGAAACAGAGAGCAAGCTAATGTTGTTGAAGAAGGATCTCCAAAGAAGACTAAGCCTGAAGAACTGGATATAAGGGACATACACTACTAAGTCCTTTGATCTAAGCTTTAGTTACTTTATTTTTTATTTTTAGTATTTTTAGGTTTAACACATTTTGGAAAAATATTTTTATTTGTTCTTAAGGTTATAGGTATCCCTCAAGCTTGGAGGGAGCCCTCACCAACCTTCAAATATAAGTATCCTATTACCATTTTCATTTTTAGTTTTCCTTACTTATCTAGTTTTGTTTGCATTAAATACTAATCACATTTCTACTGATATTTTCCTTTCTTAGGAAAACTTGTTGAAGACTCAAGAAAGAAGGCCTCACAAGACAAAGCATTAGAATTACAAGGTTTGTTAAGAAACAAGAGATATGTTTTGAACTACAAGCTTTTGCTATCTTCATATTCATTCTTGATAAACTATTACTAACATCATTTTGTCTATCTTATTGAATCTTAAATATTCTTGATTGGGTGATTCATCATTAGATAATTCTACCCTTCTAATATCTTTAATTATTCTTATGGAACCCTAGAAAGGTTCATTGTGGAAACCCTAACTTAAGGGTATGTTGATGATTATGTGTGGAACCCTAGCCTACTTAAGGATATTGATGAAATCTAAAGAAACTGGTTGATGCTTTGATGATGTCATGTTTGGGATTTTGGTATGGGTATGGAAACCCTAACTTGTTAGGTTTGAATGGTAATGTTTGAAAATCCCAAACCTTTGAAGTATTGATAATTTAGGGCTTTCTATGAAACCCTAGATCATTAGGGTTTGTTAGGGTGTATAAGAAAGACCCTTATAATGTCTTAGAAATGAAATCCTTGGCATGTGTGTGTTTGTCCAATCAAACCCTAATCTAATCAAGTTTGTTATATGTCTCACTCTTATTGATATTTGTGTAGTTGGGTTTAACTAACACATGTTATGATATGCTTGTGCATGATGATGGAATCCTAGATATATGAGTTAACCTAATTGTTGATGGTCATGGGTCCTAGGGTTTGGACTAATCCCTAGTCGAAGCTTGATTCTCAAGGATGATAATATTTGTGAATTGTAGGGATTTGTAATTAAACCTTAGTAGAAGTCCAAATCTTTGATATATGATGATAATGTGATAATTTGAGATTTGTGTAAGATTGTTGAAACCTGAATTTTAGTTATGATTATTGGGAATAATTAAAATCTAGGGTTTACAACAAATCCTAGTGGAAGCTATTCATGTTGTTGATTGAGAATTGATTGGTTTTTATTGTTGAATATCATGTATGAAATCTAGGGTTTGTATAAAATCCTAGTAGGAATTCTAACATATGAATTTTGAAAGTTGTTAGATACATTGTATATCTATATTTGTTTGAATTATTTCTAGGGTTTGCAATATGATGTAGTAGGGTATGTCATGCCTCTGGAAGAGACATTAAAATCATAGATGTAATGAAAGTTGTTATGAAATGCTCAAAATCTTGATGAAGTAGTCTAGGGTTTATGATAAAAACCCTAGCAAGAAGTTGAAGTGTACATGTCTCTTGTGTGTAACTAAGTTTGAGTATTTTGATGTCTAAAGTTGAATGCTTCCATGATTTTGATATGGTTAACTTCATGTTTCTATAGATGTGGTTTTACTTGTTATCTAAGTTGTACATGTACATAATATTCAAGATGGTGAAGATGTTCATAAAGTAAGTTGATATGATAAGCATGATGTGGATAATGATGGTCATGATAACTTTGATAAGAATGATGGAAGCCATGAAAGATTCTACAATGTCGTAAAAAAGACATTGAGCCCCCCTATGTTAAGAGGGAGCTTGAATGAAAGAAATCTCCCTAAGTTGAGAGGGAGCTTGGATGAAAGAAATCTCCCTAAGTTGAGATGGAGGTCATATCATAGTAATGATGGACACCTCGATAGAAGAAATTGGAGAAGACATTTTGAAGGGATGCTGAGACAAGAAGAGCCAGATCTATTTGTAGGATATGTTGTTGTATGAAAGGTAGGAAAGGGAGCTATATGGTTGAGGAATCTTCTGTCAAGATTCATTTGAAAGGCTCTAAGTCTTACTGTAAAAAGTTGAGAAGCAACGTCAAGGTTGTCTAGAATAATCCTGAAGGTTTCTATCCATTTATGTACATTTAAAAGTTTGTTACTAATTGGGGTTGTGTTTATATAGGTAAATCTCTCAAAGGTTTGATCTAACATGTTTTACATGCTTAGGGTTTTCATCAGTTTGATCGGGAGATATTTGTTATGGATCTGTTTGATCGAGGACGACTTGTTACCAATTGGAATAAGCAGGTAGTTGAGGCTTTGTGTGCGAGGCATTGCATAGGAGGACATTTGGTCGACACTATGTGTTGATGTCTAGTTCCCGAAGTAGGGAGGGTGGTGTTGGTCATGGAGCTTTGACCTCAGATACACACCTGGATCCCTGGGTTGATGGTTAGTAGGTAAGTCTGCTGGGACCTAGAGAGGCTAAAAGCTTTAGTCCATCTTAGTCCCACCTGGATAGATTTCCCTTGTCAGGAATCTGGTCCATGGCATTGAGGTGCCTAATCTGTTGGAGGACCTTGGATAGATTGGCCTGGTCAGGAATCTAGTCCATGACATTACGGTGCCTAAGTTCTTCATGGTTGATGTGTTCTGAGATCTTTCTTGTACTTGTATAGATGAATACCTCCCTAGTTAAGAGGGAGTGTTGGAATTTGTAACTAGGTTCGGTCTTCATATATGTATTTGAGATGTAATTGTCAAAAGAATGAAGAAATTATTATTATTATGACTTATTAAAGCATGTGTTCATGCTTGGGTCATCATGTTTTAGGTCAAAGTCCCCATTGACGACTTCTAGGATTTATTTTGAGTTATTAGAGTCATTGTATATTAAAATAGACCCTTCTTGGGCTTTTGAATCATGTAAAAAGAATGATTTTTGAGTCAAAAATGAATTTAGTCTCCTCCACACCAAGTCGGCCTCAAGAAGATCAAGTCGGTCTTAAGACAGGTAATTCAACCTCACTGGAAGGCTATATATACAAGGCAATTCAAATTCATTTGGAGCATCTCAGTCTCTCACATATAGTTTGATTTCTGAAGCTAGACGCTGGGAAGTGCGAAGTCGAGAAAGAGCTAGAAAGAGAGCTGGAAATGAGTGCGAGTTTCTGGAAGAAGGTAGAAGACCTCAAGATCGAAATGTTGGGACAACTCTCACTCACTTCTAAGGTGTATCAAGGGAGATCAAAGTTTTTCTAGTTTGGTCGAAGCTGTTGTTGCCACTGCTACTCGGTTGAAGCTGTTGTTGATGCTTCTAGGTCGAAGTTGATTTTGAAGGGTTATCATCTACAAGAAGGATTGGGGACTGACTTGGTGTGGAGGAAGTCTTTATCTAGGTCAAAGAGTCTTGGATTATCTCGAGAAACTATTGAAGGAAGAAATGTTGATTGGGTTTTCCCCTAGATAGGGGTTTTTCCCTCATTTTCTGCCTTCATCTGTTGTCCTTGTGTTATTGTTTTGGTAATTTCTTGTTGAACTAAAATATAAAAGAACATAAAGATAACTTAAGAATCATAATTAATTATCTCTATAAGAAAATCTTCCTGCCTTTCTGATTTTCTAACACTATGGGCCAATACCATGGTAAAGACCCCAGATATCCAGATTACCATGGTTTAGATTCTGTATGCGATTTTTCTTCACAAGAACTGTGTATGTACATGACTCTTCTTTACAGGTCCCACGTATACTTTCTCAAACTTCACCTTTATCATCCATTTGTCTATGAATTTTCAATTCTTTGTTCATAGCTTTAGTAGCATCTGTACAAATATTTATGAGTTCCATTGTCATCATATGTTGATATCAACTACATCTTTATTAAATAGGTTACCATCAAGGACAACACATTAGCCATAATGCCAACAATATCTTTCAAGCACCCACACAAAAATATGCATAATAATTGTAGAATTCATTCATAAAGCAAGGTTATCATAGCCTGTAGTCCAAATACGTACAATGTTATACTTATATTAATATATTGAGATGGATGACAATTGAAGAAGGGACTTCAACTCCCCTCCCAACCATAGGCCAACTACACTACAATCTCTCTTGCAACTAACCAACCTCAAGCGGGATCCAAAGTCTGAGGGGAGTCTTGCTCAAGGAAAAATTCATACCAAGTCTTGGTCAAACACCTAGGAGATAGAGTCCATTGTCTAGGTGGTTTATCAACTGTTGTTTAGAAGTAAGCACGACAATGAATCTCTTATTATATGAGATCAATCACATTGATTCACCCAAGGCCCAATTGGGGTCTTGCTCAGCTCCAAGAGATTGAATCTACTATCTAGGTGGCCTATCAACCATGTTATCTTGGAAAGCACTACAATGCTTGTAATCCACTTTCAAGGTGGTTTATCATCTCTTTTAGCAAGCACAACATTGGATCAACTTACCCTGTCAAGTGGTTTATCAACTATACAGCAAGCAACCAAGTGGTTTATCAACTTATTCAACATGCACTCAATGGTTTATCAACTTATTTAGTAAGTACTTAGTGGTTTATAAGCTTAGTTAGCAGGCACTAAGTGGTTCAATCCTCCCCTGATCCTCTCACTAGCCATTAGGCTTAGGTACACAGTTCAAGGCCTTCTTCACAACAATACGAGGGATGAAACCCCAAAATTCTAAGCAAAAGCTCAAGCGCAATCCAATCTAGTCTTGTTCGTTGCTCCCATCTCCTTCTCCTCAAACAAACATTTTTCTCTGTATCTTTTCTATTGTGTGAGCTCATATATGTCTTTTGTTTGCATCTGCATGTTCCCTTCTCTGTTGTTATTCTATTCTATTGTTTCATCTCTCTTGTATGTTTTATTGTCTTTTTTGCTTCGCTAACCCCTCTCCTTTTTCCTTCCATGACAATCATTCCCCATCTGAATCCTCTAAAAGGGAACAAGGATGGGCCTCATCCTTCAACCTTACTTCCCACTCCAAAGTGTTAATCTCTATACACACAGACAACACCATGGTTAGGATGATGGGTAATGGAATTAAATGAGGTGGGTGTGGCTTACTCACGACATTCCACCAACAATACAAACAATTTGTGCAATTTGTTGTGGCCTAATTTGATCCTCTTTAAACTGGACTATTTATGCAAATTCTATTCCCAATAAGACCCTTATCTTGTAGTCTCTAGTCTTATTATGTTTCTTAAAACCCATTTTCACCATACTAATCTACCCTTTATAGTTAATCTCTATCTCGATTGTTTATAATATCTAATCAAAATCACTCCCCCTTTGAATCTTTGGAGCATAACAATGATATAAAGAGTGATTCTTTCAAATCACATGAAAAAGATAATCATTGAAAAAAATTAAAGAACTTCAACAATAATGCGCAATATTAAATTATATTAACTAATATTACATATCAATATAAATATATAGTAACATGCATATCATCACATACTTGTTTCATCATATAATAATATTATCAATCACATATATGTTTAACATTAACGTAAGCAATAATTATATTATTCCAAATTATTAACGATCTTAATACATATGAATAACTAATGAAACCCATAAAAAGAGAAATTATATTTTTAAAGATGTTTCTATAATAAAAACAAATTAATAATAAAATCACATATATAGCCATTATAAATTCACAATATATAACATTGTTTTTTATAATAAAAAATATCTATGATATATAAAATCACAATATTATAACACATGTTTATATACAACCATAATCTTATCGAGGTAAAATATTATAACATATATAAAATCACAATATTATAACATATGTTTATATATAACCATAATCTTATCGAGGTAAAATATTTTAACATATATAAAATCACAATATTATAACATGTGTTTATATATAACCATAATCTTATCGAGGTAAAGACGGGTCAAAATCATGTCAAATTTTACAAATAAAACTTACATTCATACCCAACTTAACGAAAAGCATGTAAGGTAAATTTTAAAGGTTAAAGTTCTCCCTACATTTCACTCGCTGATCTTAATTTTATCTTTGGATTCTATTGGAGAAATTCTTCTAAAATATAAACCCCCGCTCTAAATATTCCGATATGAATAATTTTTGTGTAAAATATGAACTTCAAAAATAATTTATTTAAAACTTTATAAAGTGTTATTTAAATGCACATGAAGGACCATTTCACGTTCATGTGTGTGAAATCCTATAAGGTCGGAGCAAAGTACTTCCTAGTCCAATGTAAATTCCAACCATACTTTCTCTCTTCACTTCCAAATCACCTTATTAAATATTATTCATTTAATTAACGTGAAAGCCCAATTTACGCATGTGTATAAATTCTCATTAGATCAAAACACATGGTTAATTCACAATTGTGTTTTTTCATCATTAACGATGTGAAAGTTTTTGCATGTGTCTCTTGTCATGACTTTGTATTTTACCTTTTCATTTTATGATTGATGTGAAGTCTGATATCAATGGAATTTTCTTTCATGACGTTGACACAATTAACTATTTAGATTTTCATTATTTTAGTATTTTGTTAGAAATATTCTTGAATACATTCTATTTAGAAAAACAATAGATACTTATTCATTTGTTGGGTTTATATTAAATCATATTTATATACATGATATCATATAGTTCATTGAATACATCTACACTTATTCATTTGTTGGGTTTATATTAAATCATATTTATATACATGATATCATATAGTTCATTGAATACATTAAAGAAGTATGTTTTATATATTATACCAAATTTTCTTTTCTGTTATTGTATTTCTTTTATTTTTCTTTTATTTTCTATTTAATGTGTTCCTTTTTTATTGAATGCTAAGAGAAATACATGCTATTATTTAGTATTTAAAATATTATTATTTGCTTTCATTATATTAAACTTCTAAGAAAAATACATGCTATTATTTAATATTTAATATGCTTAATGTGTGTTTTTTCACTACAAGGGTTTTAGATACAAGACAACCGAAAATCACATATAGTTATTGATGATTTTGAATTCTGTAGTCTTCTTATCATTTTTTATTTGTTTTATTTTATTTGTAAAGTTTTTTCCTCTTATTAAATACTTAGGCAAATACACACTATTACCTAGTATTTGAAATATTTTTATGTGTTTTCCTCATATTAAAATATTAATAAAAATACACACTATTACTTAGTATTTAATATATTTAATGTGTATTTTCTCATTACTAAGGTTTTAGATATAATACAATTGAAAATGACAGACATTTATTGATTTTGAATACAACAATCTCACCATGCTTTCTCTCCTTTACAAATTCGATATCTAACCTGGCCTATCATTAATTAAAGGCTATTATTATGGTAAGATTTTTTATTCCTTCATAAATAATATAAAATAAAAGGAATACCCCCTGTTGTTGGAGAAGGCGAGTTTCCAACCTAAAGCAAGAGGATCGTTAGATCCTCATTGGATGCATTTAGGATTGTTTATTGTCATTAAAACAATCTAAGAGACAATGCAATCTCCCCCTTAGAGCACTAGATCTATGTCCCTTCCTTCAGCCAACCACCAATTAGTTTTCACTTAAGTTTTCATTATCCCTTTACACAAGGATATTTACAATCTCTTAGGGTGTAACAAAAATGGTTCTTACATATATATTGTGGACCGTTTGAGATCATGGAAATGAACAATATGGTTGTATATATGATTTCATTACTAGCATCCATGGCACATGAACATTCATAATGTTTTTCATGTTTCATTTCTTTAAAAATGTGTCCTTGATGCTAACCATGTAATTGATTGGAATATGATTCAAGTGGAACTCGAGGGAGAGTTTTAGGTCCAACTAGTACCTATTTTGGATGAGAAAGTCAAGGTGCTTCATAATTTAGTAAAGATGTAGTGGACCCATTTTGGTCCTGAAGATGCTACATGGTGTTGGACATTGGGTTTAATGCTTCCTATGTGTTTCACGATATGGACTAATTGCCTCTCATGGATCTTAAATCCGACGATTGTAGTGGAGACTAATCCCTGCGAGTTTTGGTCTAGCAATTATTGTGATTCCAACAAGTGGTATCAAAGTAACATGTATCAAGTTTGAAACTCACATGACTCGCATTAAGGGGAGATTGTTGGAAATTGAGTTCAGCGTTCCCCATGTGTTTTGCATCATGAACTAACTACCTCTTGTGGATCGTAACTCTAGCGATTCTAGCAGAGACTAATGCCTATAGGTTTTGGTCTAACGACAATCTTGGATCATACATTAGTTTGCGACATTCTGTACATTGGCGAGCGTATTGTGTACATTGCATTTATTGTATATTCTACATTGCATATCATTTACTGGGCAACGTTTGTATTGGCATGGCAATGGATATAATGGTTCATATATAGTTGCATGGTTAATACAATGTGTTAGATACAATGGCTCATATATAGTTGTAACTTTCATATATAATACCATTGTTCAATACTTGATTGTAGTGTTCAATGCTTAATTGTAGCCTTTATCTTGGAGCAACGTTAATTCTTGGAGTAGCGTTAACAATGTTAATTCTTGTGAATATTTATTGTTTGGAGCAGCCCAACATTAATACATGCAATGCTATATCATTAATGCTTTATGGTAATGGTGGCAACATTAAGTACACTATATCCTAAGTATATATACTTAATACATTGAATTTAGGGTTTTATGCCCTAATTCATTAAAATTGTGGTTGCCCTAATTACTACATATAAATCTCGGTATAGAATGCTACATATGTGGTTTCAAATTTTTTTTTTAACCCATGTAATTTTGAGGTACCTTGTTTGTGCATAACCAAGGGATCCAGATCATTGGTATCCAGTTGATCTTTCAAAGAGAGCTTGAATGAAATTGCTACCTAGCAATCATATCTTTCAACGCCCAATGAACTAATATTGTCCTGCTATATCACCCGTGTTTGGATGAAATGGTTCATCAACTATGTTTTAGAATATACGTATGTGAAACCGGAGTGCAAAGTTTCAGCTGTGTATTTAATGTCAATCCTAGAGCATTTGTTCCAAATTTTATTGGTAGGTTTATAGAAGGGTTTACCTGGAATGGCGTTGCAATAGGTGTGAATCTAGTGTGATTCATAGTTTTGATTGATATTAAAACTTAGCATTGAAGGAAAAATGCCCAGATTATAAGCTAGCATGAAGGACAAACAAATTTCCTAGACCCTAATTCTGAAAGCTATGCTCAAAGACTCGAGAAGACTACCAAAGAAGAAAACCTAAATCTAGATGTTAGCATTCAAGGAGAAACTCACTTGTTGATGAGCTTTAGACCCGCTTTCCTTTGGTGTCAAAGGGGGAGGTAAATAGAGGAGAGGAGAAGTGTTTTCTCATAACAAAAGGGGGAGGAGCAAAGTTTTGCCATGAATGCCAAAGGGGGAGATGTTGAAATATAAAACTAGGTTCGGTCTTCATAAATATATTTGAGTCACAATAAAATGTATTTATCAAAAGAGTGAAGAAATTATTATTATTATTATTATTATTATTATTATGACTTATTAAAGCATGGGTTTCATGCTTGGATCATCTTGTTTTAGGTCAAATTCCTCATTGAGGACTTATAGGATTTATTATGAGTCATTGTCCATTAAAAGAGACCTTTCTTGGGATTTTGAATCATGTAAAAATAATTATTTTTGAATAAAAAATGATTTTTTTTTACCTCCACACCAAGTCAACCTCAAGAAGGATAATTCGACCTCATTGGAAGGCTATATATACAAGGCAATTCAGATTCATTTGGAGCAATTCACTCGCTCTCTCATAGTTCAATATCCTGAAGCTAGAAGCTGGGAAATGCAAAGTTGAAGAATATATGGAAAGGGGCTGCAAAAGAGTGCCAAATTTTGGAGGCAAGAAGAAGTCATCAAGATCAAAATTTTGGGACATCTATCTCTTACTCAGGAGAAGTATCTAGGGAGATCAAAGTTTTTCATTGTGTAGTCGAAGCTGCTGCTACTACCAATTGCTGGGTTGAAGCTGCTACTATTACTTGCTGCTGCAAGGTCAAAGTTCCTATTTAAGGGTTATCATATGGAAGAAGGATTTCCGGCTGACCTGGTGTGGAGGAAGTCTTTGTCTAGGTCAAGAGTCTTGGATTGACTTGAGAAACTATTGAATGAAGAATTGTTGATTGGGTTTTCCCCTAGATAGGGGTTTTGCCCTGACAGAGTGCCTAGATCTTGTGTATGGTGTTTTTGTGATCTTCATACACGTAATTTTCTAATTTCTTGATTAAAGATATATAGCAAAGAAGTAAAAGAAACCAACGTAATTCACAAGTAATTATAAATAAAGAGAAATTTAAAACTAATTTTACTAGCATTTATTTCTCAACAGAGTCTTAGAGCTAAGGTCAAAGTAGATTGAAGATCACTTTGTTGGCTTGAAGGAAAATGATTACTCCCTCTATGATAAGAATGGAATTCAATACTACAGGAAGCTGTATCAAGAATACCTTCTACTACTTATTCATCAAAGTCAAAAGTAAAGGGTTCTTAGCTGCACTTACAGGTTCACTTAATAATGATAATGCATGGATTATTGACAGTGAAGCACCTAGGTATATGATAGCGAAAAGTAAACAACTTCACACTCAAACCAATAGGGGACCAAAAAGGGGTTCCTAAGAGGGCAACTGCTAGGTGAAGGGCAATGGTGGAGGCTTAGCCCATTGTCACCACAACTAAGTCTCCTTGCACTTTACAAAATTTCACCGTTGGGAGATGTCCCGGTAGTGTAGGGATCACTTGTGAAGTATATGTCAATGGATAGGTGGAAAGTGACCTTGGAAACCTTTTTCCAAGGATGGGCTGAAGAATGGAACTTGCTTGCTCTTTAAGCAAGGGACTTGATCTTCCAAGGGTAAGGGGTGAGGATTGGAGGGTTGAGGGAGGAGGAATAGACTTATGGATGAGGTTCTAAATCCCTATAATCCTTGGGAAACTTGGATTGCAAATGGTCGTTGACAAATCATATTTATTGAGAAGTGGGACCACATGGGGCCAAGTGGACCTAGCCCAGGTGCGGGGATGGAACGCAACAACCAATGGTATTCCTATCTTGGACAAGGTGAAGGGAAAGGACCAAACAAGAATATTTAGCTCAAAAGGTTGAATTGATCCTATTGAGGTCTAGCCTTAGCGATGCCTAGGCAAAATTTGATCCTAGAGCTAGGGCTTGGGATTCTCGTAGATTCCACTATTAAAATTTCCTCACATTTGGAGGAGAGGGAGGGTACTCACCAGCACAATAGCTTGTAGGAGATCGAAGTTTTTCCTTGGGTTAATTTCTAGAAAATTGATGCCTTAGGTGACCATTGAGGGCTAGACTTGGGAAAAAGTGAAAAAAGGTGAAAAAGGTTAAGGGGATGACCACCCTTTTTAGGGATCAACACCTAACTCACTTGGGGATATGGAGTCGAGGATGATGATGAGTAAGAACTTGGTTTCTTAATCAAGGAGGCCCAGAAAGCCAACTTCATCCAACGTTGAGAAAAAAAAGAAGAAAAGTGACCTTCAAGAATTTATACTTCAAAGAAAATGATGCAATCTTATCAAGACAATTAATCTCCAAGACATTCCATTCATATAACGTTGGCCTATACATTAAATTAGCTAAAACATGCTCAATTCCACATTTCAATCATGTAGCGACTAGCCCTAGTTTTAGCAGTATGCAGCAACAAGAATAATAACATCAAAATTTAGTTACAACGTTATAGAGTATATGCAACCAACATTTTGTTTACAAGGCAAAGCTCCAAGACAAGATAAATAGCCCAAATCCATACGTCAAAATTCATCCATCTCCAAAAATATCCTCCAAGGAAAAAATGCAAAGTTCTCTATGATTAGAGAGATCCCAAGTCAAGTGATGATACAAATGAATGTATCTAACATCAATATATATCCCCCTAAAGAATTTAAATTAGCCTATGGGCCTACATTAGCCCCTACTGATAAAATAATGTGCAAATAAAACCCCTATTGGTGACAAGCCCACCAAACTAGCTTACAAGTGTAGAAATAAGCCTCACAAGGGGCCAAATAATAATATCTACATGTTGTGGGGCCCTCCAAAGGTCCAATAATATCCTAAAGTGAAATATTTAGGAATAAATTCCTCAGAATATGATGGGCAAGGTGGTGGCCCCTTGTTCTCCAAGTAGTAGACCTGTGGCACTCCCAGTGGGACAAAGGGCACAGGAATGACCCCATGGGTTTCCATATGAATCAGAGATGCTTGTAGATCCTCTGAAAGGGTCCAAGTGGTGGAATGAATGTTGCCATGACATCGTACAAGTCATGGGACACCTACTAAGAGTGTGGGGATCCTATGGGGGCCTGTTGGGCATAATGTACCAACAATATCACCATCATCCCAAAAGTGGATCACTAGTAGCCTCTGAGCATCCATGAAGATCCGTGGAGTGTTGTCTATTGTTGGGGAGGCCCATGACTCTCTATGCACACCCTACATGTGCCAATGTAGACTTCTGGGTGTCAGGATCCCATATAGGGAGATCAAACTCAAATGGAAACCACCTGCGTTCCTGCATAAGATCCAATGCATCCCCTATTAATTTGTGTAGCTTGGGAGGTACTCCAAGCCCTAGTGTTCAAGGGTTGGAGGTCAAAGCGCCACAAGTAATCTTATGGGCCTAGAACCCTGTCGGGTTGTGTTATATTCTTTCCACATAGTTAATAGGGGGTTTGAGGGGTACCCGTAACCCCACTTTATGGGGTCCGGGGTAGTGCCCCGAAAAATTTTGGTTTTGGACCCTATGTTAGGTTGGGCAAACCCACCTATGGTTTTGTGCATGATTTTTGCACATCTTTTTTGGATGCGATGGTTTTTGGTCCATGGTATTGGATCGATGGTTTTTTGGTCCATGGTATTGGACGTGATGGTTTTTCGGTCCATGGTATTGGATGCTTCGGCATGTATAAATATGTATTGTAACATTTAAAAGGAACATAATGAAAAATCAAGCTGGTAGTCCCGGTTTTGGGATCCAGTGGGAAATCTCTGTGTATACGTGTTTTATGTGTTATGCTCTCAAATTTTTATTTTTCCTGTGATTTAGAATTCGTATGTAGGTAATTTCTGTACGGGGTTAAAACCTACATTTGGTATCGGAGCTATTTTGGCTTCAAGGGGACGCCTTTTTTGCTGAGAGGTTTCGCTCGGGCTTGTGGTAGACCTTGTTCAGTGGGAGATCTGTGAGATCGATTCTGGTGGTGAAAGAAGATGGCGAGCAGCGGAAAGATAGAGATTGAGAAGTTCAATGGTCAGAGTTTT